>CAXIES010000516.1:0-91065 GCA_964023965.1 Melinopterus prodromus
TTTTTAGTTGGGTTCGTAATTTTACCCGGACTTTTTAGTTGGGTTCGTATTTTTTACCCGGAGTTTTAGTTGGGTTCGTAATTTTACCCCGAGTTTTAGTTGGGTTCGTAATTTTACCCGGAGTTTTAGTTGGGTTCGTAATTTTACCCGGAGTTTTAGTTGGGTTCGTAATTCTACCCGGACTTTTTAGTTGGGTTCGTATTTTTTACCCGGACTTTTAGTTGGGTTCGTAATTTTACCCGGAGTTTTAGTTGGGTTCGTAATTTTACCCGGAGTTTTAGTTGGGTTCGTAATTTTACCCAGACTTTTTATTTGTGTTCGTAATTTTACCCGGACTTTTTAGTTGGGTTCGTAATTTTACCCGGAGTTTTAGTTGGGTTCGTAATTTTACCCGGAGTTTTACTTGGGTTCGTAATTTTACCCGGACTTTTTAGTTGGGTTCGTATTTTTACCCGGACTTTTAGTTGGGTTCGTAATTTTACCCGGACTTTTTAGTTGGGTTCGTATTTTTTACCCGGACTTTTAGTTGGGTTCGTAATTTTACCCGGAGTTTTAGTTGGGTTCGTAATTTTACCCGGAGTTTCACTTGGGTTCGTAATTTTACCCGGACTTTTTAGTTGGGTTCGTATTTTTTACCCGGACTTTTAGTTGGGTTCGTAATTTTACCCGGACTTTTTAGTTGGGTTCGTATTTTTTACCCGGACTTTTAGTTCGGTTCGTAATTTTACCCGGAGTTTTAGTTGGGTTCGTAATTTTACCCGGAGTTTTACTTGGGTTCGTAATTTTACCCGGACTTTTTAGTTGGGTTCGTATTTTTTACACGGAGTTTTAGTTGGGTTCGTAATTTTACCCGGACTTTTTAGTTGGGTTCGTATTTTTTACCCGGACTTTTTAGTTGGGTTCGTATTTTTTACCCGGACTTTTAGTTGGGTTTGTAATTTTACCAGGAGTTTTAGTTGGGTTCGTAATTTTACCCGGAGTTTTAGTTGGGTTCGTAATTTTACCCGGAGTTTTTATTTGGGTTCGTAATTTTACCCGGACTTTTTAGTTGGGTTCGTAATTTTACCCGGAGTTTTAGTTGGGTTCGTAATTTTACCCGGAGTTTACTTGGGTTCGTAATTTTACCCGGACTTTTTAGTTGGGTTCGTATTTTTTACCCGGACTTTTAGTTGGGTTCGTAATTTTACCCGGACTTTTTAGTTGGGTTCGTATTTTTTACCCGGACTTTTAGTTGGGTTCGTAATTTTACCCGGAGTTTTAGTTGGGTTCGTAATTTTACCCGGAGTTTCACTTGGGTTCGTAATTTTACCCGGACTTTTTAGTTGGGTTCGTATTTTTTACCCGGACTTTTAGTTGGGTTCGTAATTTTACCCGGACTTTTTAGTTGGGTTCGTATTTTTTACCCGGACTTTTAGTTGGGTTCGTAATTTTACGCGGAGTTTTAGTTGGGTTCGTAATATTACCCGGAGTTTTACTTGGGTTCGTAATTTTACCCGGACTTTTTAGTTGGGTTCGTATTTTTTACCCGGAGTTTTAGTTGGGTTCGTAATTTTACCCGGACGTTTTAGTTGGGATCGTATTTTTTACCCGGACCTTTAGTTGGGTTCGTAATTTTACCCGGAGTTTTAGTTGGGCTCGTATTTTTTACCCGGAGTTTTAATTGGGTTCGTATCTTTTACCCGGAGTTTTAGTTGGGTTCGTATTTTTACCCGGAGTTTTAGTTGTGTTGGTAATTTTACCCGGAGTTTTTGTTGGGTTCATATTTTTTACCGGACTTTTTAGTTGGGTTCGTATTTTTTACCCGGAGTTTTAGTTGGGTTCGTATTTTTTACCCGGAGTTTTAGTTGGGTTAGTAATTTTAGCCGGACTTTTTATTTGGGTTCGTAATTTTACCCCGACTTTTTAGTTGGGTTCGTAATTTTACCCGGAGTTTTAGTTGGGTTCGTAATTTTACCCGGAGTTTTACTTGGGTTCGTAATTTTATCCGGACTTTTTAGTTGGGTTCGTATTTTTTACCCGGACTTTTAGTTGGGTTCGTAATTTTACCCGGAGTTTTAGTTGGGTTCGTAATTTTACCCGGAGTTTTAGTTGGGTTCGTAAATTTACCCGGAGTTTTACTTGGGTTCATAATTTTACCCGGACTTTTTAGTTGGGTTCGTATTTTTTACCCGGACTTTTAGTTGGGTTCGTAATTTTACCCGGAGTTTTAGTTGGGTTCGTAATTTTACCCGGAGTTTTAGTTGAGTTCGTAATTTTACCCGGAGTTTTAGTTGGGTTCGTAATTTTACCCGGACTTTTTAGTTGGGTTCGTAATTTTACCCGGACTTTTTAGTTGGGTTCGTAATTTTACCCGGACTTTTTAGTTGGGTTCGTAATATTACCCGGAGTTTTAGTTGGGTTCGTAATTTTACCCGGACTTTTTAGTTGGGTTCGAATTTTTTACCCGGACTTTTAGTTGGGTTCATAATTTTACCCGGAGTTTTAGTAGGGTTCGTAATTTTACCCGGACTTTTTAGTTGGGTTCGTATTTTTTACCCGGACTTTTAGTTGGGTTCGTAATTTTACCCGGAGTTTTAGTTGGGTTCGTATTTTGTACCCGGACTTTTAGTTGGGTTCGTAATTTTACCCGGAGTTTTAGTTGGGTTCGTAATTTTACACGGAGTTTTAGTTGGGTTCGTAATTTTACCCGGAGTCTTGAGTTACCCGTACTTTTTAGTTGGGTTCGTATTTTTACCCGGACTTTTAGTTGGGTTCGTAATTTTACCCGGAGTTTTAGTTGGGTTCGTAATTTTACCCGGAGTTTTAGTTGGGTTCGTAATTTTACCCGGAGTTTTACTTGGGTTCGTAATTTTACCCGGACTTTTACTTGGGTTCGTAATTTTACCCGGAGTTTTAGTTGGGTTCGTAATTTTACCCGGAGTTTTAGTTGGATTCGTAATTTTACCCGGACTTTTTAGTTGGGTTCGTATTTTTTACCCGGACTTTTAGTTGGGTTCGTAATTTTACCCGGAGTTTTAGTTGGGTTCGTAATTATACCCGGAGTTTTAGTTGAGTTCGTAATTTTACCCGGAGTTTTAGTTGGGTTCGTACTTTTACCCGGACTTTTTAGTTGGGTTCGTAATTTTACCCGGACTTTTTAGTTGGGTTCGTATTTTTTACCCGGAGTTTTAGTTGGGTTCGTAATTTTACCCCGAGTTTTAGTTGGGTTCGTAATTTTACCCGGAGTTTTAGTTGGGTTCGTAATTTTACCCGGAGTTTTAGTTGGGTTCGTAATTCTACCCGGACTTTTTAGTTGGGTTCGTATTTTTTACCCGGACTTTTAGTTGGGTTCGTAATTTTACCCGGACTTTTAGTTGGGTTCGTAATTTTACCCGGACTTTTTAGTTGGGTTCGTATTTTTTACCCGGACTTTTAGTTGGGTTCGTAATTTTACCCGGAGTTTTAGTTGGGTTCGTAATTTTACCCGGAGTTTCACTTGGGTTCGTAATTTTACCCGGACTTTTTAGTTGGGTTCGTATTTTTTACCCGGACTTTTAGTTGGGTTCGTAATTTTACCCGGACTTTTTAGTTGGGTTCGTATTTTTTACCCGGACTTTTAGTTGGGTTCGTAATTTTACGCGGAGTTTTAGTTGGGTTCGTAATATTACCCGGAGTTTTACTTGGGTTCGTAATTTTACCCGGACTTTTTAGTTGGGTTCGTATTTTTTACCCGGAGTTTTAGTTGGGTTCGTAATTTTACCCGGACGTTTTAGTTGGGATCGTATTTTTTACCCGGACCTTTAGTTGGGTTCGTAATTTTACCCGGAGTTTTAGTTGGGCTCGTATTTTTTACCCGGAGTTTTAATTGGGTTCGTATCTTTTACCCGGAGTTTTAGTTGGGTTCGTATTTTTACCCGGAGTTTTAGTTGTGTTGGTAATTTTACCCGGAGTTTTTGTTGGGTTCATATTTTTTACCGGACTTTTTAGTTGGGTTCGTATTTTTTACCCGGAGTTTTAGTTGGGTTCGTATTTTTTACCCGGAGTTTTAGTTGGGTTAGTAATTTTAGCCGGACTTTTTATTTGGGTTCGTAATTTTACCCCGACTTTTTAGTTGGGTTCGTAATTTTACCCGGAGTTTTAGTTGGGTTCGTAATTTTACCCGGAGTTTTACTTGGGTTCGTAATTTTATCCGGACTTTTTAGTTGGGTTCGTATTTTTTACCCGGACTTTTAGTTGGGTTCGTAATTTTACCCGGAGTTTTAGTTGGGTTCGTAATTTTACCCGGAGTTTTAGTTGGGTTCGTAATTTTACCCGGAGTTTTACTTGGGTTCGTAATTTTACCCGGAGTTTTACTTGGGTTCGTAATTTTACCCGGAGTTTTAGTTGGGTTCGTAAATTTACCCGGAGTTTTAGTTGGGTTCATAATTTTACCCGGACTTTTTAGTTGGGTTCGTATTTTTTACCCGGACTTTTAGTTGGGTTCGTAATTTTACCCGGAGTTTTAGTTGGGTTCGTAATTTTACCCGGAGTTTTAGTTGAGTTCGTAATTTTACCCGGAGTTTTAGTTGGGTTCGTAATTTTACCCGGACTTTTTAGTTGGGTTCGTAATTTTACCCGGACTTTTTAGTTGGGTTCGTAATTTTACCCGGACTTTTTAGTTGGGTTCGTAATATTACCCGGAGTTTTAGTTGGGTTCGTAATTTTACCCGGACTTTTTAGTTGGGTTCGAATTTTTTACCCGGACTTTTAGTTGGGTTCATAATTTTACCCGGAGTTTTAGTAGGGTTCGTAATTTTACCCGGACTTTTTAGTTGGGTTCGTATTTTTTACCCGGACTTTTAGTTGGGTTCGTAATTTTACCCGGAGTTTTAGTTGGGTTCGTATTTTGTACCCGGACTTTTAGTTGGGTTCGTAATTTTACCCGGAGTTTTAGTTGGGTTCGTAATTTTACACGGAGTTTTAGTTGGGTTCGTAATTTTACCCGGAGTCTTGAGTTACCCGTACTTTTTAGTTGGGTTCGTATTTTTACCCGGACTTTTAGTTGGGTTCGTAATTTTACCCGGAGTTTTAGTTGGGTTCGTAATTTTACCCGGAGTTTTAGTTGGGTTCGTAATTTTACCCGGAGTTTTACTTGGGTTCGTAATTTTACCCGGACTTTTACTTGGGTTCGTAATTTTACCCGGAGTTTTAGTTGGGTTCGTAATTTTACCCGGAGTTTTAGTTGGGTTCGTAATTTTACCCGGACTTTTTAGTTGGGTTCGTATTTTTTACCCGGACTTTTAGTTGGGTTCGTAATTTTACCCGGAGTTTTAGTTGGGTTCGTAATTATACCCGGAGTTTTAGTTGAGTTCGTAATTTTACCCGGAGCTTTAGTTGGGTTCGTACTTTTACCCGGACTTTTTAGTTGGGTTCGTAATTTTACCCGGACTTTTTAGTTGGGTTCGTATTTTTTACCCGGAGTTTTAGTTGGGTTCGTAATTTTACCCCGAGTTTTAGTTGGGTTCGTAATTTTACCCGGAGTTTTAGTTGGGTTCGTAATTTTACCCGGAGTTTTAGTTGGGTTCGTAATTCTACCCGGACTTTTTAGTTGGGTTCGTATTTTTTACCCGGACTTTTAGTTGGGTTCGTAATTTTACCCGGAGTTTTAGTTGGGTTCGTAATTTTACCCGGAGTTTTAGTTGAGTTCGTAATTTTACCCGGAGTTTTAGTTGGGTTCGTAATTTTACCCGGACTTTTTATTTGGGTTCGTAATTTTACCCGGACTTTTTAGTTGGGTTCGTAATTTTACCCGGAGTTTTAGTTGGGTTCGTAATTTTACCCGGAGTTTTACTTGGGTTCGTAATTTTACCCGGACTTTTTAGTTGGGTTCGTATTTTTTACCCGGAGTTTTAGTTGGGTTTGTAATTTTGCCCGGACTTTTTAGTTGGGTTCGTATTTTTTACCCGGACTTTTAGTTGGGTTCGTAATTTTACCCGGAGTTTTAGTTGGGTTCGTAATTTTACCCGGAGTTTCACTTGGGTTCGTAATTTTACCCGGACTTTTTAGTTGGGTTCGTATTTTTTACCCGGACTTTTAGTTGGGTTCGTAATTTTACCCGGACTTTTTAGTTGGGTTCGTATTTTTTACCCGGACTTTTAGTTGGGTTCGTAATTTTACCCGGAGTTTTAGTTGGGTTCGTAATTTTACCCGGAGTTTTTAGTTGGGTTCGTATTTTTTACCCGGAGTTTTAGTTGGGTTCGTAATTTTACCCGGACTTTTTAGTTGGGTTCGTATTTTTTACCCGGACTTTTTAGTTGGGTTCGTATTTTTTACCCGGACTTTTAGTTGGGTTCGTAATTTTACCCGGAGTTTTAGTTGGGTTCGTAATTTTACACGGAGTTTTAGTTGGGTTCGTAATTTTACCCGGAGTTTTAGTTGGGTTCGTAATTTTACCCGGAGTTTTAGTTGGGTTCGTAATTTTACCCGGAGTTTTAGTTGGGTTCGTAATTTTACCCGGACTTTTTAGTTGGGTTCGTATTTTTTACCCGGACTTTTAGTTGGGTTCGTAATTTTACCCGGACTTTTTAGTTGGGTTCGTATTTTTTACCCGGACTTTTAGTTGGGTTCGTAATTTTACCCGGAGTTTTTGTTGGGTTCATATTTTTTACCGGACTTTTTAGTTGGGTTCGTATTTTTTACCCGGAGTTTTAGTTGGGTTCGTATTTTTTACCCGGAGTTTTAGTTGGGTTAGTAATTTTAGCCGGACTTTTTATTTGGGTTCGTAATTTTACCCGGACTTTTTAGTTGGGTTCGTAATTTTACCCGGAGTTTTAGTTGGGTTCGTAATTTTACCCGGAGTTTTACTTGGGTTCGTAATTTTACCCGGACTTTTTAGTTGGGTTCGTATCTTTTACCCGGACTTTTAGTTGGGTTCGTAATTTTACCCGGAGTTTTAGTTGGGTTCGTAATTTTACCCGGAGTTTTAGTTGGGTTCGTAATTTTACCCGGAGTTTTACTTGGGTTCGTAATTTTACCCGGAGTTTTACTTGGGTTCGTAATTTTACCCGGAGTTTTAGTTGGGTTCGTAATTTTACCCGGAGTTTTAGTTGGGTTCGTAATTTTACCCGGAGTTTTAGTTGGGTTCGTAATTTTACCCGGAGTTTTAGTTGGGTTCGTAATTTTACCCGGAGTTTTAGTTGGGTTCGTAATTTTACCCGGAGTTTTTGTTGGGTTCGTAATTTTACCCGGAGTTTTAGTTGGGTTCGTAATTTTACCCGGAGTTTTAGTTGGGTTCGTAATTTTACCCGGACTTTTTAGTTGGGTTCGTATTTTTTACCCGGACTTTTAGTTGGGTTCGTAATTTTAACCGGAGTTTTAGTTGGGTTCGTAATTTTACCCGGAGTTTTAGTTGAGTTCGTAATTTCAACCGGAGTTTTAGTTGGGTTCGTAATTTTACCCGGACTTTTTATTTGGGTTCGTAATTTTACCCGGACTTTTTAGTTGGGTTCGTAATTTTACCCGGAGTTTTAGTTGGGTTCGTAATTTTACCCGGAGTTTTACTTGGGTTCGTAATTTTACCCGGACTTTTTAGTTGGGTTCGTATTTTTTACCCGGACTTTTAGTTGGGTTCGTAATTTTACCCGGAGTTTTACTTGGGTTCGTAATTTTACCCGGACTTTTTAGTTGGGTTCGTATTTTTTACCCGGACTTTTAGTTGGGTTCGTAATTTTACCCGGACTTTTTAGTTGGGTTCGTATTTTTTACCCGGACTTTTAGTTGGGTTCGTATTTTTACCCGGAGTTTCACTTGGATTCGTAATTTTACCCGGACTTTTTAGTTGGGTTCGTATTTTTTACCCGGACTTTTAGTTGGGTTCGTAATTTTACCCGGACTTTTTAGTTGGGTTCGTATTTTTTACCCGGACTTTTAGTTGGGTTCGTAATTTTACCCGGAGTTTTTGTTGGGTTCATATTTTTTACCGGACTTTTTAGTTGGGTTCGTATTTTTTACCCGGAGTTTTAGTTGGGTTCGTATTTTTTACCCAGAGTTTTAGTTGGGTTAGTAATTTTAGCCGGACTTTTTATTTGGGTTCGTAATTTTACCCGGACTTTTTAGTTGGGTTCGTAATTTTACCCGGAGTTTTAGTTGGGTTCGTAATTTTACCCGGAGTTTTACTTGGGTTCGTAATTTTACCCGGACTTTTTAGTTGGGTTCGTATTTTTTACCCGGACTTTTAGTTGGGTTCGTAATTTTACCCGGACTTTTTAGTTGGGTTCGTATTTTTTACCCGGACTTTTAGTTGGGTTCGTATTTTTACCCGGAGTTTCACTTGGATTCGTAATTTTACCCGGACTTTTTAGTTGGGTTCGTATTTTTTACCCGGACTTTTAGTTGGGTTCGTAATTTTACCCGGACTTTTTAGTTGGGTTCGTATTTTTTACCCGGACTTTTAGTTGGGTTCGTAATTTTACCCGGAGTTTTCGTTGGGTTCATATTTTTTACCGGACTTTTTAGTTGGGTTCGTATTTTTTACCCGGAGTTTTAGTTGGGTTCGTATTTTTTACCCAGAGTTTTAGTTGGGTTAGTAATTTTAGCCGGACTTTTTATTTGGGTTCGTAATTTTACCCGGACTTTTTAGTTGGGTTCGTAATTTTACCCGGAGTTTTAGTTGGGTTCGTAATTTTACCCGGAGTTTTACTTGGGTTCGTAATTTTACCCGGACTTTTTAGTTGGGTTCGTATTTTTTACCCGGACTTTTAGTTGGGTTCGTAATTTTACCCGGAGTTTTAGTTGGGTTCGTAATTTTACCCGGAGTTTTAGTTGGGTTCGTAATTTTACCCGGAGTTTTACTTGGGTTCGTAATTTTACCCGGAGTTTTAGTTGGGTTCGTAATTTTACCCGGAGCTTTAGTTGGGTTCGTAATTTTACCCGGACTTTTTAGTTGGGTTCGTATTTTTTACCCGGACTTTTAGTTGGGTTCGTCATTTTACCCGGAGTTTTAGTTGGGTTCGTAATTTTACCCGGACTTTTAGTTGGGTTCGTAATTTTAACCGGAGTTTTAGTTGGGTTCGTAATTTTACCCGGAGTTTTAGTTGAGTTTGTAATTTCACCCGGAGTTTTAGTTGGGTTCGTAATTTTACCCGGACTTTTTATTTGGGTTCGTAATTTTACCCGGACTTTTTAGTTGGGTTCGTAATTTTACCCGGAGTTTTAGTTGGGTTCGTAATTTTACCCGGAGTTTTACTTGGGTTCGTAATTTTACCCGGACTTTTTAGTTGGGTTCGTATTTTTTACCCGGACTTTTAGTTGGGTTCGTAATTTTACCCGGAGTTTTACTTGGGTTCGTAATTTTACCCGGACTTTTTAGTTGGGTTCGTATTTTTTACCCGGACTTTTAGTTGGGTTCGTAATTTTACCCGGACTTTTTAGTTGGGTTCGTATTTTTTACCCGGACTTTTAGTTGGGTTCGTAATTTTACCCGGAGTTTTAGTTGGGTTCGTAATTTTACCCGGAGTTTCACTTGGATTCGTAATTTTACCCGGACTTTTTAGTTGGGTTCGTATTTTTTACCCGGACTTTTAGTTGGGTTCGTAATTTTACCCGGACTTTTTAGTTGGGTTCGTATTTTTTACCCGGACTTTTAGTTGGGTTCGTAATTTTACCCGGAGTTTTTGTTGGGTTCATATTTTTTACCGGACTTTTTAGTTGTGTTCGTATTTTTTACCCGGAGTTTTAGTTGGGTTCGTATTTTTTACCCGGAGTTTTAGTTGGGTTAGTAATTTTAGCCGGACTTTTTATTTGGGTTCGTAATTTTACCCGGACTTTTTAGTTGGGTTCGTAATTTTACCCGGAGTTTTAGTTGGGTTCGTAATTTTACCCGGAGTTTTACTTGGGTTCGTAATTTTACCCGGACTTTTTAGTTGGGTTCGTATTTTTTACCCGGACTTTTAGTTGGGTTCGTAATTTTACCCGGAGTTTTAGTTGGGTTCGTAATTTTACCCTTACTTTTTAGTTGGGTTCGTAATTTTACCCGGAGTTTTACTTGGGTTCGTAATTTTACCCGGAGTTTTAGTTGGGTTCGTAATTTTACCCGGAGTTTTAGTTGGGTTCGTAATTTTACCCGGACTTTTTAGTTGGGTTCGTATTTTTTACCCGGACTTTTAGTTGGGTTCGTAATTTTACCCGGAGTTTTAGTTGGGTTCGTAATTTTACCCGGCGTTTTTGTTGAGTTCGTAATTTTACCCGGAGTTTTAGTTGGGTTCGTAATTTTACCCGGACCTTTTAGTTGGGTTCGTAATTTTACCCGGACTTTTTAGTTGGGTTCGTAATTTTACCCGGACTTTTTAGTTGGGTTCGTAATTTTACCCGGAGTTTTAGTTGGGTTCGTAATTTTACCCGGACTTTTTAGTTGGGTTCGAGGTTCATAATGTTACCCGGAGTTTTAGTTGGGTTCGTAATTTTACCCGGACCTTTTAGTTGGGTTCGTATTTTGTACCCGGACTTTTAGTTGGGTTCGTAATTTTACCCGGAGTTTTAGTTGGGTTCGTAATTTTACACGGAGTTTTAGTTGGGTTCGTAATTTTACCCGGAGTCTTGAGTTACCCGTACTTTTTAGTTGGGTTCGTATTTTTACCCGGACTTTTAGTTGGGTTCGTAATTTTACCCGGAGTTTTAGTTGGGTTCGTAATTTTACCCGGAGTTTTAGTTGGGTTCGTAATTTTACCCGGAGTTTTACTTGGGTTCGTAATTTTACCCGGAGTTTTACTTGGGTTCGTAATTTTACCCGGAGTTTTAGTTGGGTTCGTAATTTTACCCGGAGTTTTAGTTGGGTTCGTAATTTTACCCGGACTTTTTAGTTGGGTTCGTATTTTTTACCCGGACTTTTAGTTGGGTTCGTAATTTTACCCGGAGTTTTAGTTGGGTTCGTAATTTTACCCGGAGTTTTAGTTGAGTTCGTAATTTTACCCGGAGTTTTAGTTGGGTTCGTAATTTTACCCGGACTTTTTAGTTGGGTTCGTATTTTTTGCCCGGAGTTTTAGTTGGGTTCGTAATTTTACCCCGAGTTTTAGTTGGGTTCGTAATTTTACCCGGAGTTTTAGTTGGGTTCGTAATTTTACCCGGAGTTTTACTTGGGTTCGTAATTTTACCCGGACTTTTTAGTTGGGTTCGTATTTTTTACCCGGACTTTTAGTTGGGTTCGTAATTTTACCCGGAGTTTTACTTGGGTTCGTAATTTTACCCGGACTTTTTAGTTGGGTTCGTATTTTTTACCCGGACTTTTAGTTGGGTTCGTAATTTTACCCGGACTTTTTAGTTGGGTTCGTATTTTTTACCCGGACTTTTAGTTGGGTTCGTAATTTTACCCGGAGTTTTAGTTGGGTTCGTAATTTTACCCGGAGTTTCACTTGGATTCGTAATTTTACCCGGACTTTTTAGTTGGGTTCGTATTTTTTACCCGGACTTTTAGTTGGGTTCGTAATTTTACCCGGACTTTTTAGTTGGGTTCGTATTTTTTACCCGGACTTTTAGTTGGGTTCGTAATTTTACCCGGAGTTTTTGTTGGGTTCATATTTTTTACCGGACTTTTTAGTTGGGTTCGTATTTTTTACCCGGAGTTTTAGTTGGGTTCGTATTTTTTACCCGGAGTTTTAGTTGGGTTAGTAATTTTAGCCGGACTTTTTATTTGGGTTCGTAATTTTACCCGGACTTTTTAGTTGGGTTCGTAATTTTACCCGGAGTTTTAGTTGGGTTCGTAATTTTACCCGGAGTTTTACTTGGGTTCGTAATTTTACCCGGACTTTTTAGTTGGGTTCGTATTTTTTACCCGGACTTTTAGTTGGGTTCGTAATTTTACCCGGAGTTTTAGTTGGGTTCTTAATTTTACCCTTACTTTTTAGTTGGGTTCGTAATTTTACCCGGAGTTTTACTTGGGTTCGTAATTTTACCCGGAGTTTTAGTTGGGTTCGTAATTTTACCCGGAGTTTTAGTTGGGTTCGTAATTTTACCCGGACTTTTTAGTTGGGTTCGTATTTTTTACCCGGACTTTTAGTTGGGTTCGTAATTTTACCCGGAGTTTTAGTTGGGTTCGTAATTTTACCCGGCGTTTTTGTTGAGTTCGTAATTTTACCCGGAGTTTTAGTTGGGTTCGTAATTTTACCCGGACCTTTTAGTTGGGTTCGTAATTTTACCCGGACTTTTTAGTTGGGTTCGTAATTTTACCCGGACTTTTTAGTTGGGTTCGTAATTTTACCCGGAGTTTTAGTTGGGTTCGTAATTTTACCCGGACTTTTTAGTTGGGTTAGAATTTTTTACCCGGACTTTTAGTTGGGTTCATAATGTTACCCGGAGTTTTAGTTGGGTTCGTAATTTTACCCGGACCTTTTAGTTGGGTTCGTATTTTGTACCCGGACTTTTAGTTGGGTTCGTAATTTTACCCGGAGTTTTAGTTGGGTTCGTAATTTTACACGGAGTTTTAGTTGGGTTCGTAATTTTACCCGGAGTCTTGAGTTACCCGTACTTTTTAGTTGGGTTCGTATTTTTACCCGGACTTTTAGTTGGGTTCGTAATTTTACCCGGAGTTTTAGTTGGGTTCGTAATTTTACCCGGAGTTTTAGTTGGGTTCGTAATTTTACCCGGAGTTTTACTTGGGTTCGTAATTTTACCCGGAGTTTTACTTGGGTTCGTAATTTTACCCGGAGTTTTAGTTGGGTTCGTAATTTTACCCGGAGTTTTAGTTGGGTTCGTAATTTTACCCGGACTTTTTAGTTGGGTTCGTATTTTTTACCCGGACTTTTAGTTGGGTTCGTAATTTTACCCAGAGTTTTAGTTGGGTTCGTAATTTTACCCGGAGTTTTAGTTGAGTTCGTAATTTTACCCGGAGTTTTAGTTGGGTTCGTAATTTTACCCGGACTTTTTAGTTGGGTTCGTAATTTTACCCGGACTTTTTAGTTGGGTTCGTATTTTTTACCCGGAGTTTTAGTTGGGTTCGTAATTTTACCCCGAGTTTTAGTTGGGTTCGTAATTTTACCCGGAGTTTTAGTTGGGTTCGTAATTTTACCCGGAGTTTTAGTTGGGTTCGTAATTCTACCCGGACTTTTTAGTTGGGTTCGTATTTTTTACCCGGACTTTTAGTTGGGTTCGTAATTTTACCCGGAGTTTTAGTTGGGTTCGTAATTTTACCCGGAGTTTTAGTTGGGTTCGTAATTTTACCCGGAGTTTCACTTGGGTTCGTAATTTTACCCGGACTTTTTAGTTGGGTTCGTATTTTTTACCCGGACTTTTAGTTGGGTTCGTAATTTTACCCGGACTTTTTAGTTGGGTTCGTATTTTTTACCCGGACTTTTAGTTGGGTTCGTAATTTTACCCGGAGTTTTAGTTGGGTTCGTAATTTTACCCGGAGTTTTACTTGGGTTCGTAATTTTACCCGGACTTTTTAGTTGGGTTCGTATTTTTTACACGGAGTTTTAGTTGGGTTCGTAATTTTACCCGGACTTTTTAGTTGGGTTCGTATTTTTTACCCGGACTTTTTAGTTGGGTTCGTATTTTTTACCCGGACTTTTAGTTGGGTTCGTAATTTTACCAGGAGTTTTAGTTGGGTTCGTAATTTTACCCGGAGTTTTAGTTGGGTTCGTAATTTTACCCGGAGTTTTTATTTGGGTTCGTAATTTTACCCGGACTTTTTAGTTGGGTTCGTAATTTTACCCGGAGTTTTAGTTGGGTTCGTAATTTTACCCGGAGTTTTACTTGGGTTCGTAATTTTACCCGGACTTTTTAGTTGGGTTCGTATTTTTTACCCGGACTTTTAGTTGGGTTCGTAATTTTACCCGGACTTTTTAGTTGGGTTCGTACTTTTTACCCGGACTTTTAGTTGGGTTCGTAATTTTACCCGGAGTTTTAGTTGGGTTCGTAATTTTACCCGGAGTTTCACTTGGGTTCGTAATTTTACCCGGACTTTTTAGTTGGGTTCGTATTTTTTACCCGGACTTTTAGTTGGGTTCGTAATTTTACCCGGACTTTTTAGTTGGGTTCGTATTTTTTACCCGGACTTTTAGTTGGGTTCGTAATTTTACCCGGAGTTTTAGTTGGGTTCGTAATATTACCCGGAGTTTTACTTGGGTTCGTAATTTTACCTGGACTTTTTAGTTGGGTTCGTATTTTTTACCCGGAGTTTTAGTTGGGTTCGTAATTTTACCCGGACGTTTTAGTTGGGTTCGTATTTTTTACCCGGACCTTTAGTTGGGTTCGTAATTTTACCCGGAGTTTTAGTTGAGTTCGTATTTTTTTCCCGGAGTTTTAATTGGGTTCGTATCTTTTACCCGGAGTTTTAGTTGGGTTCGTATTTTTACCCGGAGTTTTAGTTGTGTTGGTAATTTTACCCGGAGTTTTTGTTGGGTTCATATTTTTTACCGGACTTTTTAGTTGGGTTCGTATTTTTTACCCGGAGTTTTAGTTGGGTTCGTAATTTTACCCGGAGTTTTAGTTGGGTTCGTAATTTTACCCGGAGTTTTAGTTGGGTTCGTAATTTTACCCGGACTTTTTAGTTGGGTTCGTATTTTTTACCCGGACTTTTAGTTGGGTTCGTAATTTTACCAGGAGTTTTAGTTGGGTTCGTAATTTTACCCGGAGTTTTAGTTGGGTTCGTAATTTTACCCGGAGTTTTTATTTGGGTTCGTAATTTTACCCGGACTTTTTAGTTGGGTTCGTAATTTTACCCGGAGTTTTAGTTGGGTTCGTAATTTTACCCGGAGTTTTACTTGGGTTCGTAATTTTACCCGGACTTTTTAGTTGGGTTCGTATTTTTTACCCGGACTTTTAGTTGGGTTCGTAATTTTACCCGGACTTTTTAGTTGGGTTCGTATTTTTTACCCGGACTTTTAGTTGGGTTCGTAATTTTACCCGGAGTTTTAGTTGGGTTCGTAATTTTACCCGGAGTTTCACTTGGGTTCGTAATTTTACCCGGACTTTTTAGTTGGGTTCGTATTTTTTACCCGGACTTTTAGTTGGGTTCGTAATTTTACCCGGACTTTTTAGTTGGGTTCGTATTTTTTACCCGGACTTTTAGTTGGGTTCGTAATTTTACCCGGAGTTTTAGTTGGGTTCGTAATATTACCCGGAGTTTTACTTGGGTTCGTAATTTTACCTGGACTTTTTAGTTGGGTTCGTATTTTTTACCCGGAGTTTTAGTTGGGTTCGTAATTTTACCCGGACGTTTTAGTTGGGTTCGTATTTTTTACCCGGACCTTTAGTTGGGTTCGTAATTTTACCCGGAGTTTTAGTTGAGTTCGTATTTTTTTCCCGGAGTTTTAATTGGGTTCGTATCTTTTACCCGGAGTTTTAGTTGGGTTCGTATTTTTACCCGGAGTTTTAGTTGTGTTGGTAATTTTACCCGGAGTTTTTGTTGGGTTCATATTTTTTACCGGACTTTTTAGTTGGGTTCGTATTTTTTACCCGGAGTTTTAGTTGGGTTCGTATTTTTTACCCGGAGTTTTAGTTGGGTTAGTAATTTTAGCCGGACTTTTTATTTGGGTTCGTAATTTTACCCGGACTTTTTAGTTGGGTTCGTAATTTTACCCGGAGTTTTAGTTGGGTTCGTAATTTTACCCGGAGTTTTACTTGGGTTCGTAATTTTACCCGGACTTTTTAGTTGGGTTCGTATTTTTTACCCGGACTTTTAGTTGGGTTCGTAATTTTACCCGGAGTTTTAGTTGGGTTCGTAATTTTACCCGGAGTTTTAGTTGGGTTCGTAATTTTACCCGGAGTTTTACTTGGGTTCGTAATTTTACCCGGAGTTTTACTTGGGATCGTAATTTTACCCGGAGTTTTAGTTGGGTTCGTAATTTTACCCGGAGTTTTAGTTGGGTTCGTAATTTTACCCGGACTTTTTAGTTGGGTTCGTATTTTTTACCCGGACTTTTAGTTGGGTTCGTAATTTTACCCGGAGTTTTAGTTGGGTTCGTAATTTTACCCGGAGTTTTAGTTGAGTTCGTAATTTTCCCCGGAGTTTTAGTTGGGTTCGTAATTTTACCCGGACCTTTTAGTTGGGTTCGTAATTTTACCCGGACATTTTAGTTGGGTTCGTAATTTTACCCGGACTTTTTAGTTGGGTTCGTAATTTTACCCGGAGTTTTAGTTGGGTTCGTAATTTTACCCGGACTTTTTAGTTGGGTTCGAATTTTTTGCCCGGACTTTTAGTTGGGTTCATAATTTTACCCGGAGTTTTAGTTGGGTTCGTAATTTTACCCGGACTTTTTAGTTGGGTTCGTATTTTTTACCCGGACTTTTAGTTGGGTTCGTAATTTTACCCGGAGTTTTAGTTGGGTTCGTATTTTGTACCCGGACTTTTAGTTGGGTTCGTAATTTTACCCGGAGTTTTAGTTGGGTTCGTAATTTTACACGGAGTTTTAGTTGGGTTCGTAATTTTACCCGGAGTCTTGAGTTACCCGTACTTTTTAGTTGGGTTCGTATTTTTACCCGGACTTTTAGTTGGGTTCGTAATTTTTCCCGGAGTTTTAGTTGGGTTCGTAATTTTACCCGGAGTTTTAGTTGGGTTCGTAATTTTACCCGGAGTTTTACTTGGGTTCGTAATTTTACCCGGAGTTTTACTTGGGTTCGTAATTTTACCCGGAGTTTTAGTTGGGTTCGTAATTTTACCCGGAGTTTTAGTTGGGTTCGTAATTTTACCCGGACTTTTTAGTTGGGTTCGTATTTTTTACCCGGACTTTTAGTTGGGTTCGTAATTTTACCCGGAGTTTTGGTTGGGTTCTTAATTTTACCCGGAGTTTTAGTTGAGTTCGCAATTTTACCCGGAGTTTTAGTTGGGTTCGTACTTTTACCCGGACTTTTTAGTTGGGTTCGTAATTTTACCCGGAGTTTTAGTTGGGTTCGTAATTTTACCCCGAGTTTTAGTTGGGTTCGTAATTTTACCCGGAGTTTTAGTTGGGTTCGTAATTTTACCCGGAGTTTTAGTTGGGTTCGTAATTCTACCCGGACTTTTTAGTTGGGTTCGTATTTTTTACCCGGATTATTAGTTGGGTTCGTAATTTTACCCGGAGTTTTAGTTGGGTTCGTAATTTTACCCGGAGTTTTAGTTGAGTTTGTAATTTTACCCGGAGTTTTAGTTGGGTTCGTAATTTTACCCGGACTTTTTATTTGGGTTCGTAATTTTACCCGGACTTTTTAGTTGGGTTCGTAATTTTACCCGGAGTTTTAGTTGGGTTCGTAATTTTACCCGGAGTTTTACTTGGGTTCGTAATTTTACCCGGACTTTTTAGTTGGGTTCGTATTTTTTACCCGGACTTTTAGTTGGGTTCGTAATTTTACCCGGACTTTTTAGTTGGGTTCGTATTTTTTACCCGGACTTTTAGTTGGGTTTAATTTTACCCGGAGTTTTAGTTGGGTTCGTAATTTTACCCGGAGTTTCACTTGGGTTCGTAATTTTACCCGGACTTTTTAGTTGGGTTCGTATTTTTTACCCGGACTTTTAGTTGGGTTCGTAATTTTACCCGGACTTTTTAGTTGGGTTCGTATTTTTTACCCGGACTTTTAGCTGGGTTCGTAATTTTACCCGGAGTTTTAGTTGGGTTCGTAATTTTACCCGGAGTTTTACTTGGGTTCGTAATTTTACCCGGACTTTTTAGTTGGGTTCGTATTTTTTACCCGGAGTTTTAGTTGGGTTCGTAATTTTACCCGGACTTTTTAGTTGGGTTCGTATTTTTTACCCGGACTTTTTAGTTGGGTTCGTATTTTTTACCCGGACTTTTAGTTGGGTTCGTAATTTTACCCGGAGCTTTAGTTGGATTCGTAATTTTACCCGGAGTTTTAGTTGGGTTCGTAATTTTACCCGGAGTTTTAGTTGGGTTCGTAATTTTACAAGGAGTTTTAGTTGGGTTCGTAATTTTACCCGGAGTTTTAGTTGGGTTCGTAATTCTACCCGGACTTTTTAGTTGGGTTCGTATTTTTTACCCGGACTTTTAGTTGGGTTCGTAATTTTACCCGGAGTTTTAGTTGAGTTCGTAATTTTACCCGGAGTTTTAGTTGGGTTCGTAATTTTACCCGGACTTTTTATTTGGGTTCGTAATTTTACCCGGACTTTTTAGTTGGGTTCGTAATTTTACCCGGAGTTTTAGTTGGGTTCGCAATTTTACCCGGAGTTTTACTTGGGTTCGTAATTTTACCCGGACTTTTTAGTTTGGTTCGTATTTTTTACCCGGACATTTAGTTGGGTTCGTAATTTTACCCGAACTTTTTAGTTGGGTTCGTATTTTTTACCCGGACTTTTAGTTGGGTTCGTAATTTTACCCGGAGTTTTAGTTGGGTTCGTAATTTTACCCGGAGTTTCACTTGGGTTCGCAATTTTACCCGGACTTTTTAGTTGGGTTCGTATTTTTTACCCGGACTTTTAGTTGGGTTCGTAATTTTACCCGGACTTTTTAGTTGGGTTCGTATTTTTTACCCGGACTTTTAGTTGGGTTCGTAATTTTACCCGGAGTTTTAGTTGGGTTCGTAATTTTACCCGGAGTTTTACTTGGGTTCGTAATTTTACCCGGACTTTTTAGTTGGGTTCGTATTTTTTACACGGAGTTTTAGTTGGGTTCGTAATTTTACCCGGACTTTTTAGTTGGGTTCGTATTTTTTACCCGGACTTTTTAGTTGGGTTCGTATTTTTTACCCGGACTTTTAGTTGGGTTCGTAATTTTACCAGGAGTTTTAGTTGGGTTCGTAATTTTACCCGGAGTTTTAGTTGGGTTCGTAATTTTACCCGGAGTTTTTATTTGGGTTCGTAATTTTACCCGGACTTTTTAGTTGGGTTCGTAATTTTACCCGGAGTTTTAGTTGGGTTCGTAATTTTACCCGGAGTTTTACTTGGGTTCGTAATTTTACCCGGACTTTTTAGTTGGGTTCGTATTTTTTACCCGGACTTTTAGTTGGGTTCGTAATTTTACCCGGACTTTTTAGTTGGGTTCGTATTTTTTACCCGGACTTTTAGTTGGGTTCGTAATTTTACCCGGAGTTTTAGTTGGGTTCGTAATTTTACCCGGAGTTTCACTTGGGTTCGTAATTTTACCCGGACTTTTTAGTTGGGTTCATATTTTTTACCCGGACTTTTAGTTGGGTTCGTAATTTTACCCGGACTTTTTAGTTGGGTTCGTTTTTTTTACCCGGACTTTTAGTTGGGTTCGTAATTTTACCCGGAGTTTTAGTTGGGTTCGTAATATTACCCGGAGTTTTACTTGGGTTCGTAATTTTACCCGGACTTTTTAGTTGGGTTCGTATTTTTTACCCGGAGTTTTAGTTGGGTTCGTAATTTTACCCGGACGTTTTAGTTGGGTTCGTATTTTTTACCCGGACCTTTAGTTGGGTTCGTAAATTTACCCGGAGTTTTAGTTGAGTTCGTATTTTTTACCCGGAGTTTTAATTGGGTTCGTATCTTTTACCCGGAGTTTTAGTTGGGTTCGTATTTTTACCCGGAGTTTTAGTTGTGTTGGTAATTTTACCCGGAGTTTTTGTTGGGTTCATATTTTTTACCGGACATTTTAGTTGGGTTCGTATTTTATACCCGGAGTTTTAGTTGGGTTCGTATTTTTTACCCGGAGTTTTAGTTGGGTTAGTAATTTTAGCCGGACTTTTTATTTGGGTTCGTAATTTTACCCGGACTTTTTAGTTGGGTTCGTAATTTTACCCGGAGTTTTAGTTGGGTTCGTAATTTTACCCGGAGTTTTACTTGGGTTCGTAATTTTACCCGGACTTTTTAGTTGGGTTCGTATTTTTTACCCGGACTTTTAGTTGGGTTCGTAATTTTACTCGGAGTTTTAGTTGGGTTCGTAATTTTACCCGGAGTTTTAGTTGGGTTCGTAATTTTACCCGGAGTTTTACTTGGGTTCGTAATTTTACCCGGAGTTTTACTTGGGTTCGTAATTTTACCCGGAGTTTTAGTTGGGTTCGTAATTTTACCCGGAGTTTTAGTTGGATTCGTAATTTTACCCGGACTTTTTAGTTGGGTTCGTATTTTTCACCCGGACTTTTAGTTGGGTTCGTAATTTTACCCGGAGTTTTAGTTGGGTTCGTAATTTTACCCGGAGTTTTAGTTGGGATCGTAATTTTACCCGGAGTTTTAGTTGGGTTCGTAATTTTACCCGGACCTTTTAGTTGGGTTCGTAATTTTACCCGGACTTTTTAGTTGGGTTCGTAATTTTACCCGGACTTTTTAGTTGGGTTCGTAATTTTACCCGGAGTTTTAGTTGGGTTCGTAATTTTACCCGGACTTTTTAGTTGGGTTCGAATTTTTTACCCGGACTTTTAGTTGGGTTCATAATTTTACCCGGAGTTTTAGTTGGGTTCGTAATTTTACCCGGACTTTTTAGTTGGGTTCGTATTTTTTACCCGGACTTTTAGTTGGGTTCGTAATTTTACCCGGAGTTTTAGTTGGGTTCGTATTTTGTACCCGGACTTTTAGTTGGGTTCGTAATTTTACCCGGAGTTTTAGTTGGGTTCGTAATTTTACACGGAGTTTTAGTTGGGTTCGTAATTTTACCCGGAGTCTTGAGTTACCCGTACTTTTTAGTTGGGTTCGTATTTTTACCCGGACTTTTAGTTGGGTTCGTAATTTTACCCGGAGTTTTAGTTGGGGTATTTTTTACCCGGACTTTTAGTTGGGTTCGTAATTTTACCAGGAGTTTTAGTTGGGCTCGTAATTTTACCCGGAGTTTTAGTTGGGTTCGTAATTTTACCCGGAGTTTTTATTTGGGTTCGTAATTTTACCCGGACTTTTAGTTGGGTTCGTAATTTTTACCCGGACTTTTAGTTGGGTTCGTAATTTTACCCGGACTTTTTAGTTGGGTTCGTATTTTTTACCCGGACTTTTAGTTGGGTTCGTAATTTTACCCGGAGTTTTAGTTGGGTTCGTAATTTTACCCGGAGTTTCACTTGGGTTCGTAATTTTACCCGACTTTTTAGTTGGGTTCGTATTTTTTACCGGACTTTTAGTTGGGTTCGTAATTTTACCCGGACTTTTTAGTTGGGTTCGTATTTTTTACCCGGACTTTTAGTTGGGCTCGTAATTTTACCCGGAGTTTTAGTTGGGTTCGTAATATTACCCGTAGTTTTACTTGGGTTCGTAATTTTACCCGGACTTTTTAGTTGGGTTCGTAATTTTACCCGGACGTTTTAGTTGGGTTCGTATTTTTTACCCGGACCTTTAGTTGGGTTCGTAATTTTACCCGGAGTTTTAGTTGAGTTCGTATTTTTTACCCGGAGTTTTAATTGGGTTCGTATCTTTTACCCGGAGTTTTAGTTGGGTTCGTATTTTTACCCGGAGTTTTAGTTGTGTTGGTAATTTTACCCGGAGTTTTTGTTGGGTTCATATTTTTTACCGGACTTTTTAGTTGGGTTCGTATTTTTTACCCGGAGTTTTAGTTGGGTTCGTATTTTTTACCCGGAGTTTTAGTTGGGTTAGTAATTTTAGCCGGACTTTTTATTTGGGTTCGTAATTTTACCCGGACTTTTTAGTTGGGTTCGTAATTTTACCCGGAGTTTTAGTTGGGTTCGTAATTTTCCCCGGAGTTTTACTTGGGTTCGTAATTTTACCCGGACTTTTTAGTTGGGTTCGTATTTTTTACCCGGACTTTTAGTTGGGTTCGTAATTTTACCCGGAGTTTTAGTTGGGTTCGTAATTTTACCCGGAGTTTTAGTTGGGTTCGTAATTTTACCCGGAGTTTTACTTGGGTTCGTAATTTTACCCGGAGTTTTACTTGGGTTCGTAATTTTACCCGGAGTTTTAGTTGGGTTCGTAATTTTACCCGGAGTTTTAGTTGGGTTCGTAATTTTACCCGGACTTTTTAGTTGGGTTCGTATTTTTTACCCGGACTTTTAGTTGGGTCCGTAATTTTACCCGGAGTTTTAGTTGGGTTCGTAATTTTACCCGGAGTTTTAGTTGAGTTCGTAATTTTACCCGGAGTTTTAGTTGGGTTCGTAATTTTACCCGGACCTTTTAGTTGGGTTCGTAATTTTACCCGGACTTTTTAGTTGGGTTCGTAATTTTACCCGGACTTTTTAGTTGGGTTCGTAATTTTACCCGGAGTTTTAGTTGGGTTCGTAATTTTACTCGGACTTTTTAGTTGGGTTCGAATTTTTTACCCGGACTTTTAGTTGGGTTCATAATTTTACCCGGAGTTTTAGTTGGGTTCGTAATTTTACCCGGACTTTTTAGCTGGGTTCGTATTTTTTACCCGGACTTTTAGTTGGGTTCGTAATTTTACCCGGAGTTTTAGTTGGGTTCGTATTTTGTACCCGGACTTTTAGTTGGGTTCGTAATTTTACCCGGAGTTTTAGTTGGGTTCGTAATTTTACACGGAGTTTTAGTTGGGTTCGTAATTTTACCCGGAGTCTTGAGTTACCCGTACTTTTTAGTTGGGTTCGTATTTTTACCCGGACTTTTAGTTGGGTTCGTAATTTTACCCGGAGTTTTAGTTGGGTTCGTAATTTTACCCGGAGTTTTAGTTGGGTTCGTAATTTTACCCGGAGTTTTACTTGGGTTCGTAATTTTACCCGGAGTTTTACTTGGGTTCGTAATTTTACCCGGAGTTTTAGTTGGGTTCGTAATTTTACCCGGAGTTTTAGTTGGGTTCGTAATTTTACCCGGACTTTTTAGTTGGGTTCGTATTTTTTACCCGGACTCTTAGTTGGGTTCGTAATTTTACCCGGAGTTTTAGTTGGGTTCGTAATTTTACCCGGAGTTTTAGTTGAGTTCGCAATTTTACCCGGAGTTTTAGTTGGGTTCGTACTTTTACCCGGACTTTTTAGTTGGGTTCGTAATTTTACCCGGAGTTTTAGTTGGGTTCGTAATTTTACCCCGAGTTTTAGTTGGGTTCGTAATTTTACCCGGAGTTTTAGTTGGGTTCGTAATTTTACCCGGAGTTTTAGTTGGGTTCGTAATTCTACCCGGACTTTTTAGTTGGGTTCGTATTTTTTACCCGGACTTTTAGTTGGGTTCGTAATTTTACCCGGAGTTTTAGTTGGGTTCGTAATTTTACCCGGAGTTTTAGTTGAGTTCGTAATTTTACCCGGAGTTTTAGTTGGGTTCGTAATTTTACCCGGACTTTTTATTTGGGTTCGTAATTTTACCCGGACTTTTTAGTTGGGTTCGTAATTTTACCCGGAGTTTTACTTGGGTTCGTAATTTTACCCGGACTTTTTAGTTGGGTTCGTATTTTTTACCCGGACTTTTAGTTGGGTTCGTAATTTTACCCGGACTTTTTAGTTGGGTTCGTATTTTTTACCCGGACTTTTAGTTGGGTTCGTAATTTTACCCGGAGTTTTAGTTGGGTTCGTAATTTTACCCGGAGTTTCACTTGGGTTCGTAATTTTACCCGGACTTTTTAGTTGGGTTCGTATTTTTTACCCGGACTTTTAGTTGGGTTCGTAATTTTACCCGGACTTTTTAGTTGGGTTAATATTTTTTACCCGGACTTTTAGTTGGGTTCGTAATTTTACCCGGAGTTTTAGTTGGGTTCGTAATTTTACCCGGAGTTTTACTTGGGTTCGTAATTTTACCCGGACTTTTTAGTTGGGTTCGTATTTTTTACCCGGAGTTTTAGTTGGGTTCGTAATTTTACCCGGACTTTTTAGTTGGGTTCGTATTTTCTACCCGGACTTTTTAGTTGGGTTCGTATTTTTTACCCGGACTTTTAGTTGGGTTCGTAATTTTACCCGGAGTTTTAGTTGGGTTCGTAATTTTACCCGGAGTTTTAGTTGGGTTCGTAATTTTACCCGGAGTTTTAGTTGGGTTCGTAATTTTACCCGGAGTTTTAGTTGGGTTCGTAATTTTACCCGGAGTTTTAGTTGGGGTCGTAATTTTACCCGGACTTTTTAGTTGGGTTCGTATTTTTTACCCGGACTTTTAGTTGGGTTCGTAATTTTAACCGGAGTTTTAGTTGGGTTCGTAATTTTACCCGGAGTTTTAGTTGAGTTCGTAATTTCACCCGGAGTTTTAGTTGGGTTCGTAATTTTACCCGGACTTTTTATTTGGGTTCGTAATTTTACCCGGACTTTTTAGTTGGGTTCGTAATTTTACCCGGAGTTTTAGTTGGGTTCGTAATTTTACCCGGAGTTTTACTTGGGTTCGTAATTTTACCCGGACTTTTTAGTTGGGTTCGTATTTTTTACCCGGACTTTTAGTTGGGTTCGTAATTTTACCCGGAGTTTTACTTGGGTTCGTAATTTTACCCGGACTTTTTAGTTGGGTTCGTATTTTTTACCCGGACTTTTAGTTGGGTTCGTAATTTTACCCGGACTTTTTAGTTGGGTTCGTATTTTTTACCCGGACTTTTAGTTGGGTTCGTAATTTTACCCGGAGTTTTAGTTGGGTTCGTAATTTTACCCGGAGTTTCACTTGGATTCGTAATTTTACCCGGACTTTTTAGTTGGGTTCGTATTTTTTACCCGGACTTTTAGTTGGGTTCGTAATTTTACCCGGACTTTTTAGTTGGGTTCGTATTTTTTACCCGGACTTTTAGTTGGGTTCGTAATTTTACCCGGAGTTTTAGTTGGGTTCGTAATATTACCCGGAGTTTTACTTGGGTTCGTAATTTTACCCGGACTTTTTAGTTGGGTTCGTATTTTTTACCCGGAGTTTTAGTTGGGTTCGTAATTTTACCCGGACGTTTTAGTTGGGTTCGTATTTTTTACCCGGACTTTTAGTTGGGTTCGTAATTTTACCCGGAGTTTTAGTTGGGTTCGTATTTTTTACCCGGAGTTTTAGATGGGTTCGTATTTTTACCCGGAGTTTTACTTGTGTTGGTAATTTTACCCGGAGTTTTTGTTGGGTTCGTAATTTTACCCGGAGTTTTAGTTGGGTTCGTAATTTTACCCGGAGTTTTACTTGGGTTCGTAATTTTACCCGGACTTTTAGTTGGGTTCGTAATTTTACCCGGAGTTTTAGTTGGGTTCGTAATTTTACCCGGAGTTTTAGTTGGGTTCGTAATTTTACCCGGAGTTTTAGTAGGGTTCGTAATTTTACCCGGAGTTTTAGTTGGGTTCGTAATTCTACCCGGACTTTTTAGTTGGGTTCGTATTTTTTACCCGGACTTTTAGTTGGGTTCGTAATTTTACCCGGAGTTTTAGTTGGGTTCGTAATTTTACCCGGAGTTTTAGTTGAGTTCGTAATTTTACCCGGAGTTTTAGTTGGGTTCGTAATTTTACCCGGACTTTTTATTTGGGTTCGTAATTTTACCCGGACTTTTTAGTTGGGTTCGTAGTTTTACCCGGAGTTTTAGTTGGGTTCGTAATTTTACCCGGAGTTTTACTTGGGTTCGTATTTTTTACCCGGACTTTTTAGTTGGGTTCGTATTTTTTACCCGGAGTTTTAGTTGGGTTCGTAATTTTACCCGGACTTTTTAGTTGGGTTCGTATTTTTTACCCGGACTTTTAGTTGGGTTCGTAATTTTACCCGGAGTTTTGGTTGGGTTCGTAATTTTACCCGGAGTTTTACTTGGGTTCGTAATTTTACCCGGACTTTTTAGTTGGGTTCGTATTTTTTACCCGGAGTTTTAGTTGGGTTCGTTATTTTACCCGGACTTTTTAGTTGGGTTCGTATTTTTTACCCGGACTTTTTAGTTGGGTTCGTATTTTTTACCCGGACTTTTAGTTGGGTTCGTAATTTTACCCGGAGTTTTAGTCGGGTTCGTAATTTTACCCGGAGTTTTAGTTGGGTTCGTAATTTTACCCGGAGTTTTAGTTGGGTTCGTAATTTTAACTGGAGTTTTAGTTGGGTTCGTAATTTTACCCGGAGTTTTAGTTGGGTTCGTAATTTTACCCGGACTTTTTAGTTGGGTTCGTATTTTTTACCCGGACTTTTAGTTGGGTTCGTAATTTTAACCGGAGTTTTAGTTGGGTTCGTAATTTTACCCGGAGTTTTAGTTGAGTTCGTAATTTCACCCGGAGTTTTAGTTGGGTTCGTAATTTTACCCGGACTTTTTATTTGGGTTCGTAATTTTACCAGGACTTTTTAGTTGGGTTCGTAATTTTACCCGGAGTTTTAGTTGGGTTCGTAATTTTAGCCGGAGTTTTACTTGGGTTCGTAATTTTACCCGGACTTTTTAGTTGGGTTCGTATTTTTTACCCGGAGTTTTAGTTGGGATCGTAATTTTACCCGAACTTTTTAGTTGGGTTCGTATTTTTTACCCGGACTTTTTAGTTGGGTTCGTATTTTTTACCCGGACTTTTAGTTGGGTTCGTAATTTTACCCTGAGTTTTAGTCGGGTTCGTAATTTTACCCGGAGTTTTAGTTGGGTTCGTAATTTTACCCGGAGTTTTAGTTGAGTTCGTAATTTCACCCGGAGTTTTAGTTGGGTTCGTAATTTTACCCGGACTTTTTATTTGGGTTCGTAATTTTACCAGGACTTTTTAGTTGGGTTCGTAATTTTACCCGGAGTTTTAGTTGGGTTCGTAATTTTAGCCGGAGTTTTACTTGGGTTCGTAATTTTACCCGGACTTTTTAGTTGGGTTCGTATTTTTTACCCGGACTTTTAGTTGGGTTCGTAATTTTACCCGGACTTTATAGTTGGGTTCGTATTTTTTACCCGGACTTTTAGTTGGGTTCGTAATTTTGCCCGGAGTTTTAGTTGGGTTCGTAATATTACCCGGAGTTTTACTTGGGTTCGTAATTTTACCCGGACTTTTTAGTTGGGTTCGTATTTTTTACCCGGAGTTTTAGTTGGGTTCGTAATTTTACCCGGACGTTTTAGTTGGGTTCGTATTTTTTACCCGGACTTTTAGTTGGGTTCGTAATTTTACCCGGAGTTTTAGTTGGGTTCGTATTTTTTACCCGGAGTTTTAATTGGGTTCGTATCTTTTACCCGGAGTTTTAGTTGGGTTCGTATTTTTACCCGGAGTTTTAGTTGTGTTGGTAATTTTACCCGGAGTTTTTGTTGGGTTCATATTTTTTACCGGACTTTTTAGTTGGGTTCGTATTTTTTACCCGGAGTTTTAGTTGGGTTCGTATTTTTTACCCGGAGTTTTAGTTGGGTTCGTATTTTTACCCGGAGTTTTAGTTGGGTTCGTATTTTTACCCGGAGTTTTAGTTGGGTTCGTATTTTTTACCCGGACTTTTTAGTTGGATTAGTATTTTTGCCCGGAGTTTTAGTTGTGTTCGTATTTTTTACCCGGAGTTTTAGTTGGGTTCGTATTTTTTACCCGGAGTTTTAGTTGGGTTCGAATTTTTACCCGGAGTTTTAGTTGGGTTCGTAATTTTAGCCGGAGTTTTACTTGGGTTCGTAATTTTACCCGGACTTTTTAGTTGGGTTCGTATTTTTTACCCGGACTTTTAGTTGGGTTCGTAATTTTACCCGGACTTTATAGTTGGGTTCGTATTTTTTACCCGGACTTTTAGTTGGGTTCGTAATTTTGCCCGGAGTTTTAGTTGGGTTCGTAATATTACCCGGAGTTTTACTTGGGTTCGTAATTTTACCCGGACTTTTTAGTTGGGTTCGTATTTTTTACCCGGAGTTTTAGTTGGGTTCGTAATTTTACCCGGACGTTTTAGTTGGGTTCGTATTTTTTACCCGGACTTTTAGTTGGGTTCGTAATTTTACCCGGAGTTTTAGTTGGGTTCGTATTTTTTACCCGGAGTTTTAATTGGGTTCGTATCTTTTACCCGGAGTTTTAGTTGGGTTCGTATTTTTACCCGGAGTTTTAGTTGTGTTGGTAATTTTACCCGGAGTTTTTGTTGGGTTCATATTTTTTACCGGACTTTTTAGTTGGGTTCGTATTTTTTACCCGGAGTTTTAGTTGGGTTCGTATTTTTTACCCGGAGTTTTAGTTGGGTTCGTATTTTTACCCGGAGTTTTAGTTGGGTTCGTATTTTTACCCGGAGTTTTAGTTGGGTTCGTATTTTTTACCCGGACTTTTTAGTTGGATTAGTATTTTTGCCCGGAGTTTTAGTTGTGTTCGTATTTTTTACCCGGAGTTTTAGTTGGGTTCGTATTTTTTACCCGGAGTTTTAGTTGGGTTCGAATTTTTACCCGGAGTTTTAGTTGGGTTCGTATTTTTACCCGGAGTTTTAGTTGGGTTCGTATTTTTTACCCGGAGTTTTAGTTGGGTTCGTATTTTTACCCGGAGTTTTAGTTGGGTTCGTATTTTTACCCGGAGTTTTAGTTGGGTTCGTATTTTTTACCCGGACTTTTTAGTTGGGTTAGTATTTTTGCCCGGAGTTTTAGTTGCGTTCGTATTTCTTTACCCGGAGTTTTAGTTGGGTTCTAAATGTTAGCCGGACTTTTTTGTCTGGTTCGTATTTTTTACCCGGAGTTTTAGTTGGGTTCGTAATTTTACCCGGAGTTTTACTTGGGTTCGTAATTTTACCCGGACTTTTTAGTTGGGTTCGTATTTTTTACCCGGACTTTTAGTTGGGTTCGTAATTTTACCCGGAGTTTTACTTGGGTTCGTAATTTTACCCGGACTTTTTAGTTGGGTTCGTATTTTTTACCCGGACTTTTAGTTGGGTTCGTAATTTTACCCGGACTTTTTAGTTGGGTTCGTATTTTTTACCCGGACTTTTAGTTGGGTTCGTAATTTTACCCGGAGTTTTAGTTGGGTTCGTAATTTTACCCGGAGTTTCACTTGGATTCGTAATTTTACCCGGACTTTTTAGTTGGGTTCGTATTTTTTACCCGGACTTTTAGTTGGGTTCGTAATTTTACCCGGACTTTTTAGTTGGTTTCGTATTTTTTACCCGGACTTTTAGTTGGGTTCGTAATTTTACCCGGAGTTTTAGTTGGGTTCGTAATATTACCCGGAGTTTTACTTGGGTTCGTAATTTTACCCGGACTTTTTAGTTGGGTTCGTATTTTTTACCCGGAGTTTTAGTTGGGTTCGTAATTTTACCCGGACGTTTTAGTTGGGTTCGTATTTTTTACCCGGACTTTTAGTTGGGTTCGTAATTTTACCCGGAGTTTTAGTTGGGTTCGTATTTTTTACCCGGAGTTTTAGATGGGTTCGTATTTTTACCCGGAGTTTTACTTGTGTTGGTAATTTTACCCGGAGTTTTTGTTGGGTTCGTAATTTTACCCGGAGTTTTAGTTTGGTTCGTAATTTTACCCGGAGTTTTACTTGGGTTCGTAATTTTACCCGGACTTTTAGTTGGGTTCGTAATTTTACCCGGAGTTTTAGTTGGGTTCGTAATTTTACCCGGAGTTTTAGTTGGGTTCGTAATTTTACCCGGAGTTTTAGTTGGGTTCGTAATTTTACCCGGAGTTTTAGTTGGGTTCGTAATTCTACCCGGACTTTTTAGTTGGGTTCGTATTTTTTACCCGGACTTTTAGTTGGGTTCGTAATTTTACCCGGAGTTTTAGTTGGGTTCGTAATTTTACCCGGAGTTTTAGTTGAGTTCGTAATTTTACCCGGAGTTTTAGTTGGGTTCGTAATTTTACCCGGACTTTTTATTTGGGTTCGTAATTTTACCCGGACTTTTTAGTTGGGTTCGTAGTTTTACCCGGAGTTTTAGTTGGGTTCGTAATTTTACCCGGAGTTTTACTTGGGTTCGTATTTTTTACCCGGACTTTTTAGTTGGGTTCGTATTTTTTACCCGGAGTTTTAGTTGGGTTCGTAATTTTACCCGGACTTTTTAGTTGGGTTCGTATTTTTTACCCGGACTTTTAGTTGGGTTCGTAATTTTACCCGGAGTTTTGGTTGGGTTCGTAATTTTACCCGGAGTTTTACTTGGGTTCGTAATTTTACCCGGACTTTTTAGTTGGGTTCGTATTTTTTACCCGGAGTTTTAGTTGGGTTCGTTATTTTACCCGGACTTTTTAGTTGGGTTCGTATTTTTTACCCGGACTTTTTAGTTGGGTTCGTATTTTTTACCCGGACTTTTAGTTGGGTTCGTAATTTTACCCGGAGTTTTAGTCGGGTTCGTAATTTTACCCGGAGTTTTAGTTGGGTTCGTAATTTTACCCGGAGTTTTACTTGGGTTCGTAATTTTACCCGGACTTTTTAGTTGGGTTCGTATTTTTTACCCGGAGTTTTAGTTGGGTTGGTAATTTTACCCGGACGTTTTAGTTGGGTTCGTATTTTTTACCCGGACTTTTAGTTGGGTTCGTAATTTTACCCGGAGTTTTAGTTGGGTTCGTATTTTTTACCCGGAGTTTAAGATGGGTTCGTATTTTTACCCGGAGTTTTACTTGTGTTGGTAATTTTACCCGGAGTTTTTGTTGGGTTCGTAATTTTACCCGGAGTTTTAGTTGGGTTCGTAATTTTACCCGGAGTTTTACTTGGGTTCGTAATTTTACCCGGACTTTTAGTTGGGTTCGTAATTTTACCCGGAGTTTTAGTTGGGTTCGTAATTTTACCCGGAGTTTTAGTTGGGTTCGTAATTTTACCCGGAGTTTTAGTTGGGTTCGTAATTTTACCCGGAGTTTTAGTTGGGTTCGTAATTCTACCCGGACTTTTTAGTTGGGTTCGTATTTTTTACCCGGACTTTTAGTTGGGTTCGTAATTTTACCCGGAGTTTTAGTTGGGTTCGTAATTTTACCCGGAGTTTTAGTTGAGTTCGTAATTTTACCCGGAGTTTTAGTTGGGTTCGTAATTTTACCCGGACTTTTTATTTGGGTTCGTAATTTTACCCGGACTTTTTAGTTGGGTTCGTAGTTTTACCCGGAGTTTTAGTTGGGTTCGTAATTTTACCCGGAGTTTTACTTGGGTTCGTATTTTTTACCCGGACTTTTTAGTTGGGTTCGTATTTTTTACCCGGAGTTTTAGTTGGGTTCGTAATTTTACCCGGACTTTTTAGTTGGGTTCGTATTTTTTACCCGGACTTTTAGTTGGGTTCGTAATTTTACCCGGAGTTTTGGTTGGGTTCGTAATTTTACCCGGAGTTTTACTTGGGTTCGTAATTTTACCCGGACTTTTTAGTTGGGTTCGTATTTTTTACCCGGAGTTTTAGTTGGGTTCGTTATTTTACCCGGACTTTTTAGTTGGGTTCGTATTTTTTACCCGGACTTTTTAGTTGGGTTCGTATTTTTTACCCGGACTTTTAGTTGGGTTCGTAATTTTACCCGGAGTTTTAGTCGGGTTCGTAATTTTACCCGGAGTTTTAGTTGGGTTCGTAATTTTACCCGGAGTTTTAGTTGGGTTCGTAATTTTAACTGGAGTTTTAGTTGGGTTCGTAATTTTACCCGGAGTTTTAGTTGGGTTCGTAATTTTACCCGGACTTTTTAGTTGGGTTCGTATTTTTTACCCGGACTTTTAGTTGGGTTCGTAATTTTAACCGGAGTTTTAGTTGGGTTCGTAATTTTACCCGGAGTTTTAGTTGAGTTCGTAATTTCACCCGGAGTTTTAGTTGGGTTCGTAATTTTACCCGGACTTTTTAGTTGGGTTCGTAATTTTACCAGGACTTTTTAGTTGGGTTCGTAATTTTACCCGGAGTTTTAGTTGGGTTCGTAATTTTAGCCGGAGTTTTACTTGGGTTCGTAATTTTACCCGGACTTTTTAGTTGGGTTCGTATTTTTTACCCGGAGTTTTAGTTGGGATCGTAATTTTACCCGGACTTTTTAGTTGGGTTCGTATTTTTTACCCGGACTTTTTAGTTGGGTTCGTATTTTTTACCCGGACTTTTAGTTGGGTTCGTAATTTTACCCTGAGTTTTAGTCGGGTTCGTAATTTTACCCGGAGTTTTAGTTGGGTTCGTAATTTTACCCGGAGTTTTAGTTGAGTTCGTAATTTCACCCGGAGTTTTAGTTGGGTTCGTAATTTTACCCGGACTTTTTATTTGGGTTCGTAATTTTACCAGGACTTTTTAGTTGGGTTCGTAATTTTACCCGGAGTTTTAGTTGGGTTCGTAATTTTAGCCGGAGTTTTACTTGGGTTCGTAATTTTACCCGGACTTTTTAGTTGGGTTCGTATTTTTTACCCGGACTTTTAGTTGGGTTCGTAATTTTACCCGGACTTTATAGTTGGGTTCGTATTTTTTACCCGGACTTTTAGTTGGGTTCGTAATTTTGCCCGGAGTTTTAGTTGGGTTCGAAATATTACCCGGAGTTTTACTTGGGTTCGTAATTTTACCCGGACTTTTTAGTTGGGTTCGTATTTTTTACCCGGAGTTTTAGTTGGGTTCGTAATTTTACCCGGACGTTTTAGTTGGGTTCGTATTTTTTACCCGGACTTTTAGTTGGGTTCGTAATTTTACCCGGAGTTTTAGTTGGGTTCGTATTTTTTACCCGGAGTTTTAATTGGGTTCGTATCTTTTACCCGGAGTTTTAGTTGGGTTCGTATTTTTACCCGGAGTTTTAGTTGTGTTGGTAATTTTACCCGGAGTTTTTGTTGGGTTCATATTTTTTACCGGACTTTTTAGTTGGGTTCGTATTTTTTACCCGGAGTTTTAGTTGGGTTCGTATTTTTTACCCGGAGTTTTAGTTGGGTTCGTATTTTTACCCGGAGTTTTAGTTGGGTTCGTATTTTTACCCGGAGTTTTAGTTGGGTTCGTATTTTTTACCCGGACTTTTTAGTTGGATTAGTATTTTTGCCCGGAGTTTTAGTTGTGTTCGTATTTTTTACCCGGAGTTTTAGTTGGGTTCGTATTTTTTACCCGGAGTTTTAGTTGGGTTCGAATTTTTACCCGGAGTTTTAGTTGGGTTCGTAATTTTAGCCGGAGTTTTACTTGGGTTCGTAATTTTACCCGGACTTTTTAGTTGGGTTCGTATTTTTTACCCGGACTTTTAGTTGGGTTCGTAATTTTACCCGGACTTTATAGTTGGGTTCGTATTTTTTACCCGGACTTTTAGTTGGGTTCGTAATTTTGCCCGGAGTTTTAGTTGGGTTCGTAATATTAATAAATAATAAATAAATAAATAAACTTTATTTCACCAAAATACATTTGTAACAGGGAAATGGTCAAAAGAAAAGAAAAATGCACATAACGCATATATCAATTTAAGATACAATAAAAGTTTAGTCTATCTCATTTTGCATGTAGTTCCTGAATTCTTCAACATCGTAGAAGATTTTGTCGGTCAGCAGGTTTCTGAGATCTGCTTTTAGTTTCCTTGGCGTTTTACTCCTCCAAAGGGCAGGTAACATATTAAATAGCTCCAAATGTCGATGCTGGCTGGCAGTTGTATTTATACGATGGAAGGGTATGGTAATGTCTCTTGCATTCCGTAGCATTCGGCTTGTTGTTTCACTTCTATCTTGGTGGTCTGATATAACACTCTTTGCATGTAGTATTTGTTTAAAAATATATGCAGATGGCAGTGGCATTATCTTGAATTTTCGGAATAGTGGTTTGCAGTGGGTAGACCAGCTGGCTTGTTCTATAGAACGGACAGCTTTCTTTTGCAAGATGAATATCTTACCAGAGTGGGCTGATTCTCCCCACAATTCTAACCCATAACTTAGTCTTGAGTGGAATAGTGCATGATACGTTATTACAGCCGCATCTCTCCCGACAATCTGTCTCACTCTTCTAATAGCATATGTTGCTGTACAAAGAGCTGATGTAAGAGCATTTGTGTGATCCGACCAGGTGAGACGTGAGTCAAGGGTGACACCAAGCAGCTTTGTTGAATAAGCCTGGATAGTTGTATTCCGCTTGCTTGTGAAGCTTATTGTTGATGTTTTGGTGTCGTTCATCTGTAAAGCATTTGCACCAAACCAGTCCTTAGCTTCAGATAATGCTGAGACAGTTTTTGACTGGAGGGTGTTGATATCTGCGTCCCTGGTAAGGAGTGTCGTGTCATCTGCAAATAGAACAGCTGTGGCAGACATGTTCTCTGGAAGGTCGTTAATAAACAGACAGAACAGCACTGGACCCATCAGTGATCCCTGAGCTACTCCATTCTTGACAGTCAGTAGTGAGCTCATCTCTCCCTCAGTGTAAACTCCTTGTCTCCTATTGCTCAGGTATGATTCAATTAGAGACAAGGGTTGACCTCTTATTCCATACCATTCCAACTTTCTAAGAAGTTGCTTATGTTGTATACAATCAAATGCTTTGGACAGATCGCACAAGACTGCTTGAGATTCCTCTCCGTTCTCCATGGCATCCCACACAAAGTCCAGCAGGGAGCGAACAGCGTCAATGGTATTTCTGCCCTTTCTGAAGCCAAATTGGTTTGAGCTCAACACCTTCTGCGCCTGAAGAAAGTTGGAGAGTCTGCCTAGGAGTGCAGCCTCCAGTACCTTAGATAGTACTGGCAGTATTGCAATAGGGCGATAGTTTGAGCAATTTTGGTGGTCGTCCTTTTTATATATTGGCACTATTTTTGCAATTTTCATTTGGTCAGGTACCACTGCATGCAAGAAGCACTCGTTTATAACATCTGACAAAGGTTTTGCAATGTATTTGGCGCTCCATTGCAGTATTTTTGTGTTTAGGAAGTGGATATCCATTGTTGTTTTTGTTTTTAGTCCTTTTATCGTGCTTAGTACTTCTGCTGGTGATACTGGGGTCAAGAAAAAGGTCTCGGATATGGAAGGTAATTTGTTTGTATCTGCAGTTATACCATTGTCACAATCTCCCACAGTGGCAAAGAACGAATTTAGATCATTGCTAGATGGCATGGATGGGCTTGATTTTGTGTTTCTTGCTGTTTCTGTGTTTATTATGTTCCACAACTTTTTTGGTCTATTTTCAGTGCCTTGAAGGCTGTTTTTATACCGGCTTTTCTTCTCGTCCATCACAAAGTTCAAGTAAAAGCTTTTATAGCTTTTGAGGATTTCCTTCAGGTCTTCACCCCCCATACGGTTGTATGACTCCTGTATTAATCCCAGGGTCTCTTTGATTTGCCGTGCCTCGTGGGACATAGCAGGGTTATTCTTTCGTCTTGGTTTTATTTGCTTCAGGGGGAGTGCAGTGTTTATTACAGCTATGTATTTAGATAGAAATTTATTGTACTTGTTCTCCACACCCTGGACTTCTGATAATACTTCCCAATCTTCTTGATATAGAAGGTTTTGTAGAGATGCTTTTCCTTGGCTGGAGAGTATTCTCGTTTTCTGTTTAGTATGTTGTCTTTGGTGTTCAGAATGAACTGTTAATTTAATTCCATAATGGTCTGATAAGTTGTGCATTATCACACTTGTTGAATATTCGGTGATGTTTGTAAATATGTTATCAATTGTTGTTTTTGATGTTGCAGTGACTCTTGTATATTGGGTAGTTGTTTTCTCAAGCCCAAAGCTTCTCATAGTATTTACCAGCTCCTGGGAATCTGCAGTTGACTTGGAAGTATCTATGTTGAAGTCTCCAGAGAGTATGATTTTTGTTTGTGGGTTAAACTGATCCAACAGATCAGAGAGCATTGCTGATATTGTTTCCAAGAAGAGCGATACATTTCCATCTGGCGATCTATAAGTTGTAATGATAACAATATTTTTGCTTCCTATGTAGAGTCCTGCCATTTCACATTCTTTTTCTACTGACCTTGCCGATATCATGGGAATGTCTGCAAATTTTGTATGTGAATGTACAAAAATACATACCCCACCATGTTTGAAGGTAGATCGAGTAAAAGTGCTACCTAACTCATAGGAACTCATATTGTAGATGTTCTGGTTATTTATATTCAACCAATGTTCGACAATGCACAACACATCAAGATCGTATTCATGAGCCAGAATTTCGATAGCATCTATTTTATTAGTGATACACTGTGCGTTCAAGTGCATTATATTTAATTGTTTGCTGTTTGGATTTTTATTACTAGTTTTTGAGCAGGTAATGTGCTGTGAGATATTTACCCGCCTCTCTTCTTTAGACCAAGCTGGTGGAAAAAACGGTTTAGACGTGTCCCCTCAGGCCAAAAACTTGGATCTTGTAGCACGTCTAGATTCTTTATATTGAATGCGACTTTGAATGATGAATATTCCTCTGGATATTTCGATGACATCTTTGTACAAATTGGATTTTGGATATTTTTTGACGTTATATATGACTTTAAGTTTTCTTCTGTAGTATCTGGGTGTAGTCTGTAAACATGTAGATACCCGTAGCTTGGGACCGCTTTTAATGCGTTATTGACATCAGTTGCTGCGCCGTGGATTGTTTTGATACTTCGCCGCTTCTTATATTGCACCAATTTAAATTCCTCTTCATCTCCCTCTTTTGGAATCGGAGTGATTTTGTTCGATTGGTTTGGTGTTTTGTTCATGTGAATAACCTTGGTCATAGTCTTTTGTTGGTTTATTTTCATATCTTGCAGATTGTTATTTTGCAGAGCTCTTCTGTATGTTCCTTGGTTTTGTGAGGTATTCAATTGATTTTCCGCTATTTGACCATAGGTGGCGATAGTAGCAGTTGGCTTCAGTGGTTCTTTTAGCGACATAGAGATGTCTCTGCCAGAACTTGCTCTAGGCTTTTCAAGATAAATAATCTTTTCCTTTAGTAAATTGTTGTTTTCAATAAGGATACTGTTTTTTTCCGCTTGCTCTTTTGTTAATTTTCTTAAAAGGGTAACTTCCACTTTCAGGAGCTCCAGTTCTTGTTCCACGTCTCTGCTTTTAACCTCACTTTCCTGAGGTGCAACTTTTCCTTGGTCCTTCTGACCGCTGCACTGCTTGGAGTGTCGCACCAGGCAGCTAGGATGGAATATCATGTCACAGTTTGTGCATGATGCCTCTGATGAAACTGAACTCTTACAGTAGCCACAGTATTTTGTATTTTGGTTCACTTGAAATTCAATGGTGTTGTCACTTCCCACCATCTTGATTCTCTCTATACTTACCCGGAGTTTTACTTGGGTTCGTAATTTTACCCGGACTTTTTAGTTGGGTTCGTATTTTTTACCCGGAGTTTTAGTTGGGTTCGTAATTTTACCCGGACGTTTTAGTTGGGTTCGTATTTTTTACCCGGACTTTCAGTTGGGTTCGTAATTTTACCCGGAGTTTTAGTTGGGTTCGTATTTTTTACCCGGAGTTTTAATTGGGTTCGTATCTTTTACCCGGAGTTTTAGTTGGGTTCGTATTTTTACCCGGAGTTTTAGTTGTGTTGGTAATTTTACCCGGAGTTTTTGTTGGGTTCATATTTTTTACCGGACTTTTTAGTTGGGTTCGTATTTTTTACCCGGAGTTTTAGTTGGGTTCGTATTTTTTACCCGGAGTTTTAGTTGGGTTCGTATTTTTACCCGGAGTTTTAGTTGGGTTCGTATTTTTACCCGGAGTTTTAGTTGGGTTCGTATTTTTTACCCGGACTTTTTAGTTGGATTAGTATTTTTGCCCGGAGTTTTAGTTGTGTTCGTATTTTTTACCCGGAGTTTTAGTTGGGTTCGTATTTTTTACCCGGAGTTTTAGTTGGGTTCGAATTTTTACCCGGAGTTTTAGTTGGGTTCGTATTTTTACCCGGAGTTTTAGTTGGGTTCGTATTTTTTACCCGGAGTTTTAGTTGGGTTCGTATTTTTACCCGGAGTTTTAGTTGGGTTCGTATTTTTACCCGGAGTTTTAGTTGGGTTCGTATTTTTTACCCGGACTTTTTAGTTGGGTTAGTATTTTTGCCCGGAGTTTTAGTTGCGTTCGTATTTCTTTACCCGGAGTTTTAGTTGGGTTCTAAATGTTAGCCGGACTTTTTTGTCTGGTTCGTATTTTTTACCCGGAGTTTTAGTTGGGTTCGTAATTTTACCCGCACTTTTTAGTTGGGTTCGTAATTTTACCCGGAGTTTTAGTTGGGTTCGTAATTTTACCCGGAGTTTTAGTTGGGTTCGTATTTTTTACCCGGAGTTTTAATTGGGTTCGTATCTTTTACCCGGAGTTTTAGATGGGTTCGTATTTTTACCCGGAGTTTTACTTGTGTTGGTAATTTTACCCGGAGTTTTTGTTGGGTTCGTAATTTTACCCGGAGTTTTAGTTGGGTTCGTAATTTTACCCGGAGTTTTAGTTGGGTTCGTAATTTTACCCGGAGTTTTACTTGGGTTCGTAATTTTACCCGGACTTTTAGTTGGGTTCGTAATTTTACCCGGAGTTTTAGTTGGGTTCGTAATTTTACCCGGAGTTTTAGTTGGGTTCGTAATTTTACCCGGAGTTTTAGTTGGGTTCGTAATTTTACCCGGAGTTTTAGTTGGGTTCGTAATTATAGCCGGAGTTTTACTTGGGTTCGTAATTTTACCCGGACTTTTTAGTTGGGTTCGTATTTTTTACCCGGACTTTTAGTTGGGTTCGTAATTTTACCCGGACTTTATAGTTGGGTTCGTATTTTTTACCCGGACTTTTAGTTGGGTTCGTAATTTTGCCCGGAGTTTTAGTTGGGTTCGTAATATTACCCGGAGTTTTACTTGGGTTCGTAATTTTACCCGGACTTTTTAGTTGGGTTCGTATTTTTTACCCGGAGTTTTAGTTGGGTTCGTAATTTTACCCGGACGTTTTAGTTGGGTTCGTATTTTTTACCCGGACTTTTAGTTGGGTTCGTAATTTTACCCGGAGTTTTAGTTGGGTTCGTATTTTTTACCCGGAGTTTTAATTGGGTTCGTATCTTTTACCCGGAGTTTTAGTTGGGTTCGTATTTTTACCCGGAGTTTTAGTTGTGTTGGTAATTTTACCCGGAGTTTTTGTTGGGTTCATATTTTTTACCGGACTTTTTAGTTGGGTTCGTATTTTTTACCCGGAGTTTTAGTTGGGTTCGTATTTTTTACCCGGAGTTTTAGTTGGGTTCGTATTTTTACCCGGAGTTTTAGTTGGGTTCGTATTTTTACCCGGAGTTTTAGTTGGGTTCGTATTTTTTACCCGGACTTTTTAGTTGGGTTAGTATTTTTGCCCGGAGTTTTAGTTGTGTTCGTATTTTTTACCCGGAGTTTTAGTTGGGTTCGTATTTTTTACCCGGAGTTTTAGTTGGGTTCGTATTTTTACCCGGAGTTTTAGTTGGGTTCGTATTTTTACCCGGAGTTTTAGTTGTGTTCGTATTTTTTACCCGGAGTTTTAGTTGGGTTCGTATTTTTACCCGGAGTTTTAGTTGGGTTCGTATTTTTACCCGGAGTTTTAGTTGGGTTCGTATTTTTTACCCGGACTTTTTAGTTGGGTTAGTATTTTTGCCCGGAGTTTTAGTTGCGTTCGTATTTCTTTACCCGGAGTTTTAGTTGGGTTCTAAATGTTAGCCGGACTTTTTTGTTTGGTTCGTATTTTTTACCCGGAGTTTTAGTTGGGTTCGTAATTTTACCCGCACTTTTTAGTTGGGTTCGTAATTTTACCCGGAGTTTTAGTTGGGTTCGTAATTTTACCCGGAGTTTTAGTTGGGTTCGTATTTTTTACCCGGAGTTTTAATTGGGTTCGTATCTTTTACCCGGAGTTTTAGATGGGTTCGTATTTTTACCCGGAGTTTTACTTGTGTTGGTAATTTTACCCGGAGTTTTTGTTGGGTTCGTAATTTTACCCGGAGTTTTAGTTGGGTTCGTAATTTTACCCGGAGTTTTAGTTGGGTTCGTAATTTTACCCGGAGTTTTACTTGGGTTCGTAATTTTACCCGGACTTTTAGTTGGGTTCGTAATTTTACCCGGAGTTTTAGTTGGGTTCGTAATTTTACCCGGAGTTTTAGTTGGGTTCGTAATTTTACCCGGAGTTTTAGTTGGGTTCGTAATTTTACCCGGAGTTTTAGTTGGGTTCGTAATTCTACCCGGACTTTTTAGTTGGGTTCGTATTTTTTACCCGGACTTTTAGTTGGGTTCGTAATTTTACCCGGAGTTTTAGTTGGGTTCGTAAATTTACCCGGAGTTTTAGTTGAGTTCGTAATTTTACCCGGAGTTTTAGTTGGGTTCGTAATTTTACCCGGACTTTTTATTTGGGTTCGTAATTTTACCCGGACTTTTTAGTTGGGTTCGTAATTTTACCCGGAGTTTTAGTTGGGTTCGTAATTTTACCCGGAGTTTTACTTGGGTTCGTATTTTTTACCCGGACTTTTTAGTTGGGTTCGTATTTTTTACCCGGAGTTTTAGTTGGGTTCGTAATTTTACCCGGACTTTTAGTTGGGTTCGTAATTTTACCCGGAGTTTTAGTTGGGTTCGTAATTTTACCCGGAGTTTTACTTGGGTTCGTAATTTTACCCGGACTTTTTAGTTGGGTTCGTATTTTTTACCCGGAGTTTTAGTTGGGTTCGTTATTTTACCCGGACTTTTTAGTTGGGTTCGTATTTTTACCCGGACTTTTTAGTTGGGTTCGTATTTTTTACCCGGACTTTTAGTTGGGTTCGTAATTTTACCCGGAGTTTTAGTCGGGTTCGTAATTTTACCCGGAGTTTTAGTTGGGTTCGTAATTTTACCCGGAGTTTTAGTTGGGTTCGTAATTTTACCCGGAGTTTTAGTTGGGTTCGTAATTTTACCCGGAGTTTTACTTGGGTTCGTAATTTTACCCGGACTTTTAGTTGGGTTCGTAATTTTACCCGGAGTTTTAGTTGGGTTCGTAATTTTACCCGGAGTTTTAGTTGGGTTCGTAATTTTACCCGGAGTTTTAGTTGGGTTCGTAATTTTACCCGGAGTTTTAGTTGGGTTCGTAATTATAGCCGGAGTTTTACTTGGGTTCGTAATTTTACCCGGACTTTTTAGTTGGGTTCGTATTTTTTACCCGGACTTTTAGTTGGGTTCGTAATTTTACCCGGACTTTATAGTTGGGTTCGTATTTTTTACCCGGACTTTTAGTTGGGTTCGTAATTTTGCCCGGAGTTTTAGTTGGGTTCGTAATATTACCCGGAGTTTTACTTGGGTTCGTAATTTTACCCGGACTTTTTAGTTGGGTTCGTATTTTTTACCCGGAGTTTTAGTTGGGTTCGTAATTTTACCCGGACGTTTTAGTTGGGTTCGTATTTTTTACCCGGACTTTTAGTTGGGTTCGTAATTTTACCCGGAGTTTTAGTTGGGTTCGTATTTTTTACCCGGAGTTTTAATTGGGTTCGTATCTTTTACCCGGAGTTTTAGTTGGGTTCGTATTTTTACCCGGAGTTTTAGTTGTGTTGGTAATTTTACCCGGAGTTTTTGTTGGGTTCATATTTTTTACCGGACTTTTTAGTTGGGTTCGTATTTTTTACCCGGAGTTTTAGTTGGGTTCGTATTTTTTACCCGGAGTTTTAGTTGGGTTCGTATTTTTACCCGGAGTTTTAGTTGGGTTCGTATTTTTACCCGGAGTTTTAGTTGGGTTCGTATTTTTTACCCGGACTTTTTAGTTGGGTTAGTATTTTTGCCCGGAGTTTTAGTTGTGTTCGTATTTTTTACCCGGAGTTTTAGTTGGGTTCGTATTTTTTACCCGGAGTTTTAGTTGGGTTCGTATTTTTACCCGGAGTTTTAGTTGGGTTCGTATTTTTACCCGGAGTTTTAGTTGTGTTCGTATTTTTTACCCGGAGTTTTAGTTGGGTTCGTATTTTTACCCGGAGTTTTAGTTGGGTTCGTATTTTTACCCGGAGTTTTAGTTGGGTTCGTATTTTTTACCCGGACTTTTTAGTTGGGTTAGTATTTTTGCCCGGAGTTTTAGTTGCGTTCGTATTTCTTTACCCGGAGTTTTAGTTGGGTTCTAAATGTTAGCCGGACTTTTTTGTTTGGTTCGTATTTTTTACCCGGAGTTTTAGTTGGGTTCGTAATTTTACCCGCACTTTTTAGTTGGGTTCGTAATTTTACCCGGAGTTTTAGTTGGGTTCGTAATTTTACCCGGAGTTTTAGTTGGGTTCGTATTTTTGACCCGGAGTTTTAATTGGGTTCGTATCTTTTACCCGGAGTTTTAGATGGGTTCGTATTTTTACCCGGAGTTTTACTTGTGTTGGTAATTTTACCCGGAGTTTTTGTTGGGTTCGTAATTTTACCCGGAGTTTTAGTTGGGTTCGTAATTTTACCCGGAGTTTTAGTTGGGTTCGTAATTTTACCCGGAGTTTTACTTGGGTTCGTAATTTTACCCGGACTTTTAGTTGGGTTCGTAATTTTACCCGGAGTTTTAGTTGGGTTCGTAATTTTACCCGGAGTTTTAGTTGGGTTCGTAATTTTACCCGGAGTTTTAGTTGGGTTCGTAATTTTACCCGGAGTTTTAGTTGGGTTCGTAATTCTACCCGGACTTTTTAGTTGGGTTCGTATTTTTTACCCGGACTTTTAGTTGGGTTCGTAATTTTACCCGGAGTTTTAGTTGGGTTCGTAAATTTACCCGGAGTTTTAGTTGAGTTCGTAATTTTACCCGGAGTTTTAGTTGGGTTCGTAATTTTACCCGGACTTTTTATTTGGGTTCGTAATTTTACCCGGACTTTTTAGTTGGGTTCGTAATTTTACCCGGAGTTTTAGTTGGGTTCGTAATTTTACCCGGAGTTTTACTTGGGTTCGTATTTTTTACCCGGACTTTTTAGTTGGGTTCGTATTTTTTACCCGGAGTTTTAGTTGGGTTCGTAATTTTACCCGGACTTTTAGTTGGGTTCGTAATTTTACCCGGAGTTTTAGTTGGGTTCGTAATTTTACCCGGAGTTTTACTTGGGTTCGTAATTTTACCCGGACTTTTTAGTTGGGTTCGTATTTTTTACCCGGAGTTTTAGTTGGGTTCGTTATTTTACCCGGACTTTTTAGTTGGGTTCGTATTTTTACCCGGACTTTTTAGTTGGGTTCGTATTTTTTACCCGGACTTTTAGTTGGGTTCGTAATTTTACCCGGAGTTTTAGTCGGGTTCGTAATTTTACCCGGAGTTTTAGTTGGGTTCGTAATTTTACCCGGAGTTTTAGTTGGGTTCGTAATTTTACCCGGAGTTTTAGTTGGGTTCGTAATTTTACCCGGAGTTTTAGTTGGGTTCGTAATTTTACCCGGACTTTTTAGTTGGGTTCGTATTTTTTACCCGGACTTTTAGTTGGGTTCGTAATTTTAACCGGAGTTTTAGTTGGGTTCGTAATTTTACCCGGAGTTTTAGTTGAGTTCGTAATTTCACCCGGAGTTTTAGTTGGGTTCGTTATTTTACCCGGACTTTTTATTTGGGTTCGTAATTTTACCAGGACTTTTTAGTTGGGTTCGTAATTTTACCCGGAGTTTTAGTTGGGTTCGTAATTTTACCCGGACTTTTTAGTTGGGTTCGTATTTTTTACCCGGACTTTTTAGTTGGGTTCGTATTTTTTACCCGGACTTTTAGTTGGGTTCGCAATTTTACCCGGAGTTTTAGTCGGGTTCGTAATTTTACCCGGAGTTTTATTTGGGTTCGTAATTTTACCCGGAGTTTTAGTTGGGTTCGTAATTTTACCCGGAGTTTTAGTTGGGTTCGTAATTTTACCCGGAGTTTTAGTTGGGTTCGTAATTTTACCCTGACTTTTTAGTTGGGTTCGTATTTTTTACCCGGACTTTTAGTTGGGTTCGTAATTTTAACCGGAGTTTTAGTTGGGTTCGTAATTTTACCCGGAGTTTTAGTTGAGTTCGTAATTTCACCCGGAGTTTTAGTTGGGTTCGTAATTTTACCCGGACTTTTTATTTGGGTTCGTAATGTTACCAGGACTTTTTAGTTGGGTTCGTAATTTTACCCGGAGTTTTAGTTGAGTTCGTAATTTTAGCCGGAGTTTTACTTGGGTTCGTAATTTTACCCGGACTTTTTAGTTGGGTTCGTATTTTTTACCCGGACTTTTAGTTGGGTTCGTAATTTTACCCGGACTTTTTAGTTGGATTCGTATTTTTTACCCGGACTTTTAGTTGGGTTCGTAATTTTACCCGGAGTTTTAGTTGGGTTCGTAATTTTACCCGGAGTTTCACTAGGGTTCGTAATTTTACCCGGACTTTTTAGTTGGGTTCGTATTTTTTACCCGGACTTTTAGTTGGGTTCGTAATTTTACCCGGACTTTTTAGTTGGGTTCGTATTTTTTACCCGGACTTTTAGTTGGGTTCGTAATTTTACCCGGAGTTTTAGTTGGGTTCGTAATATTACCCGGAGTTTTACTTGGGTTCGTAATTTTACCCGGACTTTTTAGTTGGGTTCGTATTTTTTACCCGGAGTTTTAGTTGGGTTCGTAATTTTACCCGGACGTTTTAGTTGGGTTCGTATTTTTTACCCGGACTTTTAGTTGGGTTCGTAATTTTACCCGGAGTTTTAGTTGGGTTCGTATTTTTTACCCGGAGTTTTAATTGGGTTCGTATCTTTTACCCGGAGTTTTAGTTGGGTTCGTATTTTTACCCGGAGTTTTAGTTGTGTTGGTAATTTTACCCGGAGTTTTTGTTGGGTTCATATTTTTTACCGGACTTTTTAGTTGGGTTCGTATTTTTTACCCGGAGTTTTAGTTGGGTTCGTATTTTTTACCCGGAGTTTTAGTTGGGTTCGTATTTTTACCCGGAGTTTTAGTTGGGTTCGTATTTTTACCCGGAGTTTTAGTTGGGTTCGTATTTTTTACCCGGACTTTTTAGTTGGGTTAGTATTTTTGCCCGGAGTTTTAGTTGTGTTCGTATTTTTTACCCGGAGTTTTAGTTGGGTTCGTATTTTTTACCCGGAGTTTTAGTTGGGTTCGTATTTTTACCCGGAGTTTTAGTTGGGTTCGTATTTTTACCCGGAGTTTTAGTTGGGTTCGAATTTTTTACCCGGAGTTTTAGTTGGGTTCGTATTTTTACCCGGAGTTTTAGTTGGGTTCGTATTTTTACCCGGAGTTTTAGTTGGGTTCGTATTTTTTACCCGGACTTTTTAGTTGGGTTAGTATTTTTGCCCGGAGTTTTAGTTGCGTTCGTATTTCTTTACCCGGAGTTTTAGTTGGGTTCTAAATGTTAGCCGGACTTTTTTGTTTGGTTCGAATTTTTTACCCGCAGTTTTAGTTGGGTTCGTAATTTTACCCGGAGTTTTAGTTGGGTTCGTAATTTTACCCCGAGTTTTAGTTGGGTTCGTAATTTTACCCGGAGTTTTAGTTGGGTTCGTAATTTTACCCGGAGTTTTAGTTGGGTTCGTAATTCTACCCGGACTTTTTAGTTGGGTTCGTATTTTTTACCCGGACTTTTAGTTGGGTTCGTAATTTTACCCGGAGTTTTAGTTGGGTTCGTAATTTTACCCGGAGTTTTAGTTGAGTTCGTAATTTTACCCGGAGTTTTAGTTGGGTTCGTAATTTTACCCGGACTTTTTATTTGGGTTCGTAATTTTACCCGGACTTTTTAGTTGGGTTCGTAATTTTACCCGGACTTTTAGTTGGGTTCGTAATTTTACCCGGACTTTTTAGTTGGGTTCGTATTTTTTACCCGGACTTTTAGTTGGGTTCGTAATTTTACCCGGAGTTTTAGTTGGGTTCGTAATTTTACCCGGAGTTTCACTTGGGTTCGTAATTTTACCCGGACTTTTTAGTTGGGTTCGTATTTTTTACCCGGACTTTTAGTTGGGTTCGTAATTTTACCCGGACTTTTTAGTTGGGTTCGTATTTTTTACCCGGACTTTTAGTTGGGTTCGTAATTTTACCCGGAGTTTTAGTTGGGTTCGTAATTTTACCCGGAGTTTTACTTGGGTTCGTAATTTTACCCGGACTTTTTAGTTGGGTTCGTATTTTTTACCCGGAGTTTTAGTTGGGTTCGTAATTTTACCCGGACTTTTTAGTTGGGTTCGTATTTTCTACCCGTACTTTTTAGTTGGGTTCGTATTTTTTACCCGGACTTTTAGTTGGGTTCGTAATTTTACCCGGAGTTTTAGTTGGGTTCGTAATTTTACCCGGAGTTTTAGTTGGGTTCGTAATTTTACCCGGAGTTTTAGTTGGGTTCGTAATTTTACCCGGAGTTTTAGTTGGGTTCGTAATTTTACCCGGAGTTTTAGTTGGGTTCGTAATTTTACCCGGACTTTTTAGTTGGGTTCGTATTTTTTACCCGGTCTTTTAGTTGGGTTCGTAATTTTAACCGGAGTTTTAGTTGGGTTCGTAATTTTACCCGGAGTTTTAGTTGAGTTCGTAATTTCACCCGGAGCTTTAGTTGGGTTCGTAATTTTACCCGGACTTTTTATTTGGGTTCGTAATTTTACCCGGACTTTTTAGTTGGGTTCGTAATTTTACCCGGAGTTTTAGTTGGGCTCGTAATTTTACCCGGAGTTTTACTTGGGTTCGTAATTTTACCCGGACTTTTTAGTTGGGTTCGTATTTTTTACCCGGACTTTTAGTTGGGTTCGTAATTTTACCCGGAGTTTTACTTGGGTTCGTAATTTTACCCGGACTTTTTAGTTGGGTTCGTATTTTTTACCCGGACTTTTAGTTGGGTTCGTAATTTTACCCGGACTTTTTAGTTGGGTTCGTATTTTTTACCCGGACTTTTAGTTGGGTTCGTAATTTTACCCGGAGTTTTAGTTGGGTTCGTAATTTTACCCGGAGTTTCACTTGGATTCGTAATTTTACCCGGACTTTTTAGTTGGGTTCGTATTTTTTACCCGGACTTTTAGTTGGGTTCGTAATTTTACCCGGACTTTTTAGTTGGGTTCGTATTTTTTACCCGGACTTTTAGTTGGGTTCGTAATTTTACCCGGAGTTTTAGTTGGGTTCGTAATATTACCCGGAGTTTTACTTGGGTTCGTAATTTTACCCGGACTTTTTAGTTGGGTTCGTATTTTTTACCCGGAGTTTTAGTTGGGTTCGTAATTTTACCCGGACGTTTTAGTTGGGTTCGTATTTTTTACCCGGACTTTTAGTTGGGTTCGTAATTTTACCCGGAGTTTTAGTTGGGTTCGTATTTTTTACCCGGAGTTTTAATTGGGTTCGTATCTTTTACCCGGAGTTTTAGATGGGTTCGTATTTTTACCCGGAGTTTTACTTGTGTTGGTAATTTTACCCGGAGTTTTTGTTGGGTTCGTAATTTTACCCGGAGTTTTAGTTGGGTTCGTAATTTTACCAGGAGTTTTAGTTGGGTTCGTAATTTTACACGGAGTTTTACTTGGGTTCGTAATTTTACCCGGACTTTTAGTTGGGTTCGTAATTTTACCCGGAGTTTTAGTTGGGTTCGTAATTTTACCCGGAGTTTTAGTTGGGTTCGTAATTTTACCCGGAGTTTTAGTTGGGTTCGTAATTTTACCCGGAGTTTTAGTTGGGTTCGTAATTTTACCCGGAGTTTTAGTTGAGTTCGTAATTTTACCCGGAGTTTTAGTTGGGTTCGTAATTTTACCCGGACTTTTTATTTGGGTTCGTAATTTTACCCGGACTTTTTAGTTGGGTTCGTAATTTTACCCGGAGTTTTAGTTGGGTTCGTAATTTTACCCGGAGTTTTACTTGGGTTCGTATTTTTTACCCGGACTTTTTAGTTGGGTTCGTATTTTTTACCCGGAGTTTTAGTTGGGTTCGTAATTTTACCCGGACTTTTTAGTTGGGTTCGTATTTTTTACCCGGACTTTTAGTTGGGTTTGTAATTTTACCCGGAGTTTTAGTTGGGTTCGTAATTTTACCCGGAGTTTTACTTGGGTTCGTAATTTTACCCGGACTTTTTAGTTGGGTTCGTATTTTTTACCCGGAGTTTTAGTTGGGTTCGTTATTTTACCCGGACTTTTTAGTTGGGTTCGTATTTTTTACCCGGGCTTTTTAGTTGGGTTCGTATTTTTTACCCGGACTTTTAGTTGGGTTCGTAATTTTACCCGGAGTTTTAGTCGGGTTCGTAATTTTACCCGGAGTTTTAGTTGGGTTCGTAATTTTACCCGGAGTTTTAGTTGGGTTCGTAATTTTACCCGGAGTTTTAGTTGGGTTCGTAATTTTACCCGGAGTTTTAGTTGGGTTCGTAATTTTACCCGGACTTTTTAGTTGGGTTCGTATTTTTTACCCGGACTTTTAGTTGGGTTCGTAATTTTACGCGGAGTTTTAGTTGGGTTCGTAATTTTACCCGGAGTTTTAGTTGGGTTCGTAATTTTACCCGGAGTTTTAGTTGGGTTCGTAATTTTACCCGGAGTTTTAGTTGGGTTCGTAATTTTACCCGGAGTTTTAGTTGGGTTCGTAATTTTACCCGGACTTTTTAGTTGGGTTCGTATTTTTTACCCGGTCTTTTAGTTGGGTTCGTAATTTTAACCGGAGTTTTAGTTGGGTTCGTAATTTTACCCGGAGTTTTAGTTGAGTTCGTAATTTTACCCGGAGTTTTAGTTGGGTTCGTAATTTTACCCGGACTTTTTATTTGGGTTCGTAATTTTACCCGGACTTTTTAGTTGGGTTCGTAATTTTACCCGGAGTTTTAGTTGGGTTCGTAATTTTACCCGGAGTTTTACTTGGGTTCGTATTTTTTACCCGGACTTTTTAGTTGGGTTCGTATTTTTTACCCGGAGTTTTAGTTGGGTTCGTAATTTTACCCGGACTTTTTAGTTGGGTTCGTATTTTTTACCCGGACTTTTAGTTGGGTTCGTAATTTTACCCGGAGTTTTAGTTGGGTTCGTAATTTTACCCGGAGGTTTACTTGGTTTCGTAATTTTACCCGGACTTTTTAGTTGGGTTCGTATTTTTTACCCGGAGTTTTAGTTGGGTTCGTTATTTTACCCGGACTTTTTAGTTGGGTTCGTATTTTTTACCCGGGATTTTTAGTTGGGTTCGTATTTTTTACCCGGACTTTTAGTTGGGTTCGTAATTTTACCCGGAGTTTTAGTCGGGTTCGTAATTTTACCCGGAGTTTTAGTTGGGTTCGTAATTTTACCCGGAGTTTTAGTTGGGTTCGTAATTTTACCCGGAGTTTTAGTTGGGTTCGTAATTTTACCCGGAGTTTTAGTTGGGTTCGTAATTTTACCCGGACTTTTTAGTTGGGTTCGTATTTTTTACCCGGACTTTTAGTTGGGTTCGTAATTTTACCCGGAGTTTTAGTTGGGTTCGTAATTTTACCCGGAGTTTTAGTTGGGTTCGTAATTTTACCCGGAGTTTTAGTTGGGTTCGTAATTTTACCCGGAGTTTTAGTTGGGTTCGTAATTTTACCCGGAGTTTTAGTTGGGTTCGTAATTTTACCCGGACTTTTTAGTTGGGTTCGTATTTTTTACCCGGTCTTTTAGTTGGGTTCGTAATTTTAACCGGAGTTTTAGTTGGGTTCGTAATTTTACCCGGAGTTTTAGTTGAGTTCGTAATTTCACCCGGAGTTTTAGTTGGGTTCGTAATTTTACCCGGACTTTTTATTTGGGTTCGTAATTTTACCCGGACTTTTTAGTTGGGTTCGTAATTTTACCCGGAGTTTTAGTTGGGTTCGTAATTTTACCCGGAGTTTTACTTGGGTTCGTAATTTTACCCGGACTTTTTAGTTGGGTTCGTATTTTTTACCCGGACTTTTAGTTGGGTTCGTAATTTTACCCGGACTTTTTAGTTGGGTTCGTATTTTTTACCCGGACTTTTAGTTGGGTTCGTAATTTTACCCGGAGTTTTAGTTGGGTTCGTAATTTTACCCGGAGTTTCACTTGGATTCGTAATTTTACCCGGACTTTTTAGTTGGGTTCGTATTTTTTACCCGGACTTTTAGTTGGGTTCGTAATTTTACCCGGACTTTTTAGTTGGGTTCGTATTTTTTACCCGGACTTTTAGTTGGGTTCGTAATTTTACCCGGAGTTTTAGTTGGGTTCGTAATATTACCCGGAGTTTTACTTGGGTTCGTAATTTTACCCGGACTTTTTAGTTGGGTTCGTATTTTTTACCCGGAGTTTTAGTTGGGTTCGTAATTTTACCCGGACGTTTTAGTTGGGTTCGTATTTTTTACCCGGACTTTTAGTTGGGTTCGTAATTTTACCCGGAGTTTTAGTTGGGTTCGTATTTTTTACCCGGAGTTTTAATTGGGTTCGTATCTTTTACCCGGAGTTTTAGATGGGTTCGTATTTTTACCCGGAGTTTTACTTGTGTTGGTAATTTTACCCGGAGTTTTTGTTGGGTTCGTAATTTTACCCGGAGTTTTAGTTGGGTTCGTAATTTTACCCGGAGTTTTAGTTGGGTTCGTAATTTTACCCGGAGTTTTACTTGGGTTCGTAATTTTACCCGGACTTTTAGTTGGGTTCGTAATTTTACCCGGAGTTTTAGTTGGGTTCGTAATTTTACCCGGAGTTTTAATTGGGTTCGTAATTTTACCCGGAGTTTTAGTTGGGTTCGTAATTTTACCCGGAGTTTTAGTTGGGTTCGTAATTCTACCCGGACTTTTTAGTTGGGTTCGTATTTTTTACCCGGACTTTTAGTTGGGTTCGTAATTTTACCCGCAGTTTTAGTTGGGTTCGTAATTTTACCCGGAATTTTAGATGTGTTCGTAATTTTACCCGGAGTTTTAGTTGGGTTCGTAATTTTACCCGGACTTTTTATTTGGGTTCGTAATTTTACCCGGACTTTTTAGTTGGGTTCGTAATTTTACCCGGAGTTTTAGTTGGGTTCGTAATTTTACCCGGAGTTTTACTTGGGTTCGTATTTTTTACCCGGACTTTTTAGTTGGGCTCGTATTTTTTACCCGGAGTTTTAGTTGGGTTTGTAATTTTACCCGGACTTTTTAGTTGGGTTCGTATTTTTTACCCGGACTTTTAGTTGGGTTCGTAATTTTACCCGGAGTTTTAGTTGGGTTCGTAATTTTACCCGGAGTTTTACTTGGGTTCGTAATTTTACCCGGACTTTTTAGTTGGGTTCGTATTTTTTACCCGGAGTTTTAGTTGGGTTCGTTATTTTACCCGGACTTTTTAGTTGGGTTCGTATTTTTTACCCGGACTTTTTAGTTGGGTTCGTATTTTTTACCCGGACTTTTAGTTTTGTTCGTAATTTTACCCGGAGTTTTAGTCGGGTTCGTAATTTTACCCGGAGTTTTAGTTGGGTTCGTAATTTTACCCGGAGTTTTAGTTGGGTTCGTAATTTTACCCGGAGTTTTAGTTGGGTTCGTAATTTTACCCGGAGTTTTAGTTGGGTTCGTAATTTTACCCGGACTTTTTAGTTGGGTTCGTATTTTTTACCCGGACTTTTAGTTGGGTTCGTAATTTTAACCGGAGTTTTAGTTGGGTTCGTAATTTTACCCGGAGTTTTAGTTGAGTTCGTAATTTCACCCGGAGTTTTAGTTGGGTTCGTAATTTTACCCGGACTTTTTATTTGGGTTCGTAATTTTACCAGGACTTTTTAGTTGGGTTCGTAATTTTACCCGGAGTTTTAGTTGGGTTCGTAATTTTAGCCGGAGTTTTACTTGGGTTCGTAATTTTACCCGGACTTTTTAGTTGGGTTCGTATTTTTTACCCGGAGTTTTAGTTGGGTTCGTAATTTTACCCGGACTTTTTAATTGGGTTCGTATTTTTTACTCGGACTTTTTAGTTGGGTTCGTATTTTTTACCCGGACTTTTAGTTGGGTTCGTAATTTTACCCGGAGTTTTAGTCGGGTTCGTAATTTTACCCGGAGTTTTAGTTGGGTTCGTAATTTTACCCGGAGTTTTAGTTGGGTTCGTAATTTTACCCGGAGTTTTAGTTGGGTTCGTAATTTTACCCGGAGTTTTAGTTGGGTTCGTAATTTTACCCTGACTTTTTAGTTGGGTTCGTATTTTTTACCCGGACTTTTAGTTGGGTTCGTAATTTTAACCGGAGTTTTAGTTGGGTTCGTAATTTTACCCGGAGTTTTAGTTGAGTTCGTAATTTCACCCGGAGTTTTAGTTGGGTTCGTAATTTTACCCGGACTTTTTATTTGGGTTCGTAATTTTACCAGGACTTTTTAGTTGGGTTCGTAATTTTACCCGGAGTTTTAGTTGGGTTCGTAACTTTAGCCGGAGTTTTACTTGGGTTCGTAATTTTACCCGGACTTTTTAGTTGGGTTCGTATTTTTTACCCGGACTTTTAGTTGGGTTCGTAATTTTACCCGGAGTTTTAGTTGGGTTCGTAATTTTACCCGGAGTTTTACTTGGGTTCGTATTTTTTACCCGGACTTTTTAGTTGGGCTCGTATTTTTTACCCGGAGTTTTAGTTGGGTTTGTAATTTTACCCGGACTTTTTAGTTGGGTTCGTATTTTTTACCCGGACTTTTAGTTGGGTTCGTAATTTTACCCGGAGTTTTAGTTGGGTTCGTAATTTTACCCGGAGTTTTACTTGGGTTCGTAATTTTACCCGGACTTTTTAGTTGGGTTCGTATTTTTTACCCGGAGTTTTAGTTGGGTTCGTTATTTTACCCGGACTTTTTAGTTGGGTTCGTATTTTTTACCCGGACTTTTTAGTTGGGTTCGTATTTTTTACCCGGACTTTTAGTTGTGTTCGTAATTTTACCCGGAGTTTTAGTCGGGTTCGTAATTTTACCCGGAGTTTTAGTTGGGTTCGTAATTTTACCCGGAGTTTTAGTTGGGTTCGTAATTTTACCCGGAGTTTTAGTTGGGTTCGTAATTTTACCCGGAGTTTTAGTTGGGTTCGTAATTTTACCCGGAGTTTTAGTTGAGTTCGTAATTTTACCCGGACTTTTTAGTTGGGTTCGTATTTTTTACCCGGACTTTTAGTTGGGTTCGTAATTTTAACCGGAGTTTTAGTTGGGTTCGTAATTTTACATGGAGTTTTAGTTGAGTTCGTAATTTCACCCGGAGTTTTAGTTGGGTTCGTAATTTTACCCGGACTTTTTATTTGGGTTCGTAATTTTACCAGGACTTTTTAGTTGGGTTCGTAATTTTACCCGGAGTTTTAGTTGGGTTCGTAATTTTAGCCGGAGTTTTACTTGGGTTCGTAATTTTACCCGGACTTTTTAGTTGGGTTCGTATTTTTTACCCGGAGTTTTAGTTGGGTTCGTAATTTTACCCGGACTTTTTAGTTGGGTTCGTATTTTTTACTCGGACTTTTTAGTTGGGTTCGTATTTTTTACCCGGACTTTTAGTTGGGTTCGTAATTTTACCCGGAGTTTTAGTCGGGTTCGTAATTTTACCCGGAGTTTTAGTTGGGTTCGTAATTTTACCCGGAGTTTTAGTTGGGTTCGTAATTTTACCCGGAGTTTTAGTTGGGTTCGTAATTTTACCCGGAGTTTTAGTTGGGTTCGTAATTTTACCCTGACTTTTTAGTTGGGTTCGTATTTTTTACCCGGACTTTTAGTTGGGTTCGTAATTTTAACCGGAGTTTTAGTTGGGTTCGTAATTTTACCCGGAGTTTTAGTTGAGTTCGTAATTTCACCCGGAGTTTTAGTTGGGTTCGTAATTTTACCCGGACTTTTTATTTGGGTTCGTAATTTTACCAGGACTTTTTAGTTGGGTTCGTAATTTTACCCGGAGTTTTAGTTGGGTTCGTAATTTTAGCCGGAGTTTTACTTGGGTTCGTAATTTTACCCGGACTTTTTAGTTGGGTTCGTATTTTTTACCCGGACTTTTAGTTGGGTTCGTAATTTTACCCGGAGTTTTAGTTGGGTTCGTAATTTTACCCGGAGTTTTACTTGGGTTCGTATTTTTTACCCGGACTTTTTAGTTGGGCTCGTATTTTTTACCCGGAGTTTTAGTTGGGTTTGTAATTTTACCCGGACTTTTTAGTTGGGTTCGTATTTTTTACCCGGACTTTTAGTTGGGTTCGTAATTTTACCCGGAGTTTTAGTTGGGTTCGTAATTTTACCCGGAGTTTTACTTGGGTTCGTAATTTTACCCGGACTTTTTAGTTGGGTTCGTATTTTTTACCCGGAGTTTTAGTTGGGTTCGTTATTTTACCCGGACTTTTTAGTTGGGTTCGTATTTTTTACCCGGACTTTTTAGTTGGGTTCGTATTTTTTACCCGGACTTTTAGTTGGGTTCGTAATTTTACCCGGAGTTTTAGTCGGGTTCGTAATTTTACCCGGAGTTTTAGTTGGGTTCGTAATTTTACCCGGAGTTTTAGTTGGGTTCGTAATTTTACCCGGAGTTTTAGTTGGGTTCGTAATTTTACCCGGAGTTTTAGTTGGGTTTCTAATTTTACCCGGACTTTTTAGTTGGGTTCGTATTTTTTACCCGGACTTTTAGTTGGGTTCGTAATTTTAACCGGAGTTTTAGTTGGGTTCGTAATTTTACCCGGAGTTTTAGTTGAGTTCGTAATTTCACCCGGAGTTTTAGTTGGGTTCGTAATTTTACCCGGACTTTTTATTTGGGTTCGTAATTTTACCAGGACTTTTTAGTTGGGTTCGTAATTTTACCCGGAGTTTTAGTTGGGTTCGTAATTTTAGCCGGAGTTTTACTTGGGTTCGTAATTTTACCCGGACTTTTTAGTTGGGTTCGTATTTTTTACCCGGAGTTTTAGTTGGGTTCGTAATTTTACCCGGACTTTTTAGTTGGGTTCGTATTTTTTACTCGGACTTTTTAGTTGGGTTCGTATTTTTTACCCGGACTTTTAGTTGGGTTCGTAATTTTACCCGGAGTTTTAGTCGGGTTCGTAATTTTACCCGGAGTTTTAGTTGGGTTCGTAATTTTACCCGGAGTTTTAGTTGGGTTCGTAATTTTACCCGGAGTTTTAGTTGGGTTCGTAATTTTACCCGGAGTTTTAGTTGGGTTCGTAATTTTACCCTGACTTTTTAGTTGGGTTCGTATTTTTTACCCGGACTTTTAGTTGGGTTCGTAATTTTAACCGGAGTTTTAGTTGGGTTCGTAATTTTACCCGGAGTTTTAGTTGAGTTCGTAATTTCACCCGGAGTTTTAGTTGGGTTCGTAATTTTACCCGGACTTTTTATTTGGGTTCGTAATTTTACCAGGACTTTTTAGTTGGGTTCGTAATTTTACCCGGAGTTTTAGTTGGGTTCGTAATTTTAGCCGGAGTTTTACTTGGGTTCGTAATTTTACCCGGACTTTTTAGTTGGGTTCGTATTTTTTACCCGGACTTTTAGTTGGGTTCGTAATTTTACCCGGACTTTTTAGTTGGGTTCGTATTTTTTACCCGGACTTTTAGTTGGGTTCGTAATTTTACCCGGAGTTTTAGTTGGGTTCGTAATTTTACCCGGCGTTTCACTTGGGTTCGTAATTTTACCCGGACTTTTTAGTTGGGTTCGTATTTTTTACCCGGACTTTTAGTTGGGTTCGTAATTTTACCCGGACTTTTTAGTTGGGTTCGTATTTTTTACCCGGACTTTTAGTTGGGTTCGTAATTTTACCCGGAGTTTTACTTGGGTTCGTAACTTTACCCGGACTTTTTAGTTGGGTTCGTATTTTTTACCCGGAGTTTTAGTTGGGTTCGTAATTTTACCCGGACGTTTTAGTTGGGTTCGTATTTTTTACCCGGACTTTTAGTTGGGTTCGTAATTTTACCCGGAGTTTTAGTTGGGTTCGTATTTTTTACCCGGAGTTTTAATTGGGTTCGTATCTTTTACCCGGAGTTTTAGTTGGGTTCGTATTTTTACCCGGAGTTTTAGTTGTGTTGGTAATTTTACCCGGAGTTTTTGTTGGGTTCATATTTTTTACCGGACTTTTTAGTTGGGTTCGTATTTTTTACCCGGAGTTTTAGTTGGGTTCGTATTTTTTACCCGGAGTTTTAGTTGGGTTCGTATTTTTACCCGGAGTTTTAGTTGGGTTCGTATTTTTACCCGGAGTTTTAGTTGGGTTCGTATTTTTTACCCGGACTTTTTAGTTGGGTTAGTATTTTTGCCCGGAGTTTTAGTTGTGTTCGTATTTTTTACCCGGAGTTTTAGTTGGGTTCGTATTTTTTACCCGGAGTTTTAGTTGGGTTCGTATTTTTACCCGGAGTTTTAGTTGGGTTCGTATTTTTACCCGGAGTTTTAGTTGGGTTCGTATTTTTTACCCGGAGTTTTAGTTGGGTTCGTATTTTTACCCGGAGTTTTAGTTGGGTTCGTATTTTTACCCGGAGTTTTAGTTGGGTTCGTATTTTTTACCCGGACTTTTTAGTTGGGTTAGTATTTTTGCCCGGAGTTTTAGTTGCGTTCGTATTTCTTTACCCGGAGTTTTAGTTGGGTTCTAAATGTTAGCCGGACTTTTTTGTTTGGTTCGTATTTTTTACCCGGAGTTTTAGTTGGGTTCGTAATTTTACCCGCACTTTTTAGTTGGGTTCGTAATTTTGCCCGGAGTTTTAGTTGGGTTCGTAATTTTACCCGGAGTTTTAGTTGAGTTCGTAATTTTACCCGGACTTTTTAGTTGGGTTCGTATTTTTTACCCGGACTTTTAGTTGGGTTCGTAATTTTAACCGGAGTTTTAGTTGGGTTCGTAATTTTACCCGGAGTTTTAGTTGAGTTCGTAATTTCACCCGGAGTTTTAGTTGGGTTCGTAATTTTACCCGGACTTTTTATTTGGGTTCGTAATTTTACCAGGACTTTTTAGTTGGGTTCGTAATTTTACCCGGAGTTTTAGTTGGGTTCGTAATTTTAGCCGGAGTTTTACTTGGGTTCGTAATTTTACCCGGACTTTTTAGTTGGGTTCGTATTTTTTACCCGGAGTTTTAGTTGGGTTCGTAATTTTACCCGGACTTTTTAGTTGGGTTCGTATTTTTTACTCGGACTTTTTAGTTGGGTTCGTATTTTTTACCCGGACTTTTAGTTGGGTTCGTAATTTTACCCGGAGTTAGTAGTTAATATTTCCCGATTCTACACCAACTAAAGTTGGTGCAGAAGTTTCGGTGCAACCTGTCGTCGCGCGCGCCACCTGTCGGCGGCGTCATGTATTAAATTTGAATTTGTGTGAATGTAGGTTTTTTAAAAAAGTGACCGGGCCCGCGCGACGGCTCGAACTCGCGCCGCCGCGAATGCAAGTCGGGCGCGCTAATCCTCGCGGCCACGCGGTCTCCTTGCTATGATCGCTTCTAATTCGAATGATATGGCACCGCCGCCGCCGAGCGTGCACGACCGACGACGGAATTGGCCGATCGCAGCGCGGCCGCCCCACGGGGAGCGGGCAACGGTCTGTCGTCTTTGAAATAAAAAAGGCTGCGTGTTTAAACATATTTATTGAATATAAACGCATAATAAAAAAATGGTGTACATTTTATTTGAATATTTTCTTGTTGATTTTGCAACGGTCCGTCGTATTTGAAATAAGCATATTTATTGAATATAAGCGCATAATAAGAAAATGGTGCACATTTTATTTGAATATTTTCTTGTTGATTTTGCAACGGTCTGTCGTATTTGAAATAGAAGACTGCGTGTTTAAACATATTTATTGTATATAAACGCATAATAAAAAATGACGTACTAAATTTGAATGACATAGAGCCCACGTAGTGGGTGCTGTGTGCACTCGGCATTCGATTGCGTATAAATAAAAAGGTCACATGGTTAAATTAAAAAAATTATTACTAATTAATATTTCTGGAACAAAATAATAAATCATTAGATGGTATGCACTCGGTTGGCAATTTTGTCTGTGTATACGTCCTGGACGTAGTATGCCACCGTCGGGGTTAATTCAATTAACCCAACAGGCGACCAAACTGCCGGTCTGACTGCGTCGCTACATAGTAGCACTCGTGTTTAAACATATTTGCAGAAGTTTCTCTTTGCTACGATCGCTTAGAGTTCGAATGATACCGCACCGCCGTCGACGCCGCCGCCGAGCGAGAGCTCGCACGACCGACGACGGAATTGGCCGATCGCTGCGCGGGCGCGGTCGCCCCGCGGACAGCGGGCAATGTTCTGCAGTCTTTGAAATAAAAGGCTGTGTATGTAAACATATTTATTGAATATAATAAACGAATAATAAAAAAAATGGCATACATTTTTTGGCGCGCCACCTGTCGGCGGCGTCATGTAGTGAATTTGTAATGATTTAGTTTAAAAAAAAAATGTGGGCCCGCGCGACGGCTCGAACTCGGACTACCGTGAATGCGAGTCGGGCGTTCTAATCCGCGCGGCCACGCGGCTTCCAGCGTTCGGTTATTTATAATTTGAATAACACACGGCCGCGCCGTCGCCGAGCGAGCGCGCACGACAGACGCCGGAATTGCCCGATCGCTGTCTGCGTGGGCTCGGTCGCCGCGCGCGCGATGGTCTGTCGTATTTGAAATAAAAGGCTGCGTGTTTAAACATATTTATTGAATATAAACGAATACTAAAAAAAGGTGTACATTTTATTTGAATATTTCCTTGTTGATTTTACGTCGCCGTCGCCGCCTTTGTTGTTGAATGCCGGCCGCCGTCGCGAACGAGCGCTCGCCCGCGCCCCGACGACCGACGACGGAATTGCCCGATCGCTGTCTGAGCGCTTTGTCACATTTGTTTTTCTGCCGAATTGAATGAAATTCGATGAATTTGAGTTTTCTATTTACAATTTACATTGAAAGAAATTGAGCCTGCGCGGCTCGTGCTTTTGAAGCCGAGAAGGCAAATCCAGCAGTCCAGCACACGTCACGACGGGCCTAAACGCCAAATTATCAAAGATTGTTTAAATTAGAATGACATAGAGTGCGGTTTGTCGAATTTGAAATAAATGGCTGCGTGTTTAAACATATTTATTGAACATTGAACAGAATAATACTAAAGAATTGTGTACATTTTATTTGAATATTTTCTTGTTGATTTTGCGTCGATGTCGCCGTCGCCGTTGTACCTCCCGCCGTTGTTGTTGTTGCATGCCTAATCCCAATTTGTGCTTAGGCTTTATGGCGGATGTTACCAGCGAGGCGCTAATTTTTTCGCCATAGCGTGAAGACAGCATTGTAATTGGAGAGAGACGGCTCGTTTTACCGCCGTATTGAAATTTGTCATTTAAAAATTGTATTGTTGTAATTGTTCCATAAAAATTCAGTAATAATTTCCGGTGCTGACACTGTGTCAAAATTTATGCGTGAATGTTTTGTTTTGTTTGTTTTGTTTCATTTAACGTACGATTAACGATAAACTAATTTCAAATTTCACCCTCGCGGCTCGCAGGTCCGTTTTGACGACTGCGAACAAGATGAAGTTGTAAAAATTATCAAAAAACGCTAAAGCAAGATGTTTCTTGTTGAATTTAAAAAATGACTCAAGGTCCAATTCGAAAAACTAATATCAAATTTCGCCCTCGCGACCCGCTAGTGCGTTAGGCGGTCATTTTCTAAGTGAACTTCTGTGCGGTTGTTTTGTGAATAAACTTTTGAAGTTTAAATTTGCGCGCGCCGTCAAACAGTTGTGCTGAAGTTTGTGTGACATCTGACAACAATGTTGTTGACTAACTTTTTTCTTAGGAGTTTATTATTAAGAGTCTTTTTTTGAATGTCAACAGCAGTAGCACAGCTGTTTCGATTTTGTTGCCTGTTGCTGTGCTCGTCTGTCGGTCAGGTCTAAACTATGCTTTACATTCCAAACTTCAAGCACAAACAAATTATAATTTAGTTCGAAATTTACACAAATTTCCAAGCCTCGTACTACAATCGAAGCGGCGAGCGGCTGTTGACGCACGACCTTTTCTTCCACGAGTATCCTTTTATCGCTTGACACACCAAAAACGCAATACTTTAAATACCTGTTTCGGGTCAAATCGTCGTCAGTTGCAACTTACAACAAATAATTGAAAGTAATTACAACGCTACACATTAACATAGGTAAGTTTACATATCGTCAAAGCAAGAAATGCATTTGCACAATCGAGTAAATTTTCCTAAGTCTGGAGCTCTTCGCGTCAAATATTGCGTTTAATGATGGATGATGGGTGGCGACTGGATGAGCTGTTGGATTTTAGATGTTAACCTGTCCACATTAATATTTTTTATCTAGCAATGGATTTAGTTGGTGCCAGTGGATCCAAATCCTGTCTCTCCTCGGGCGGTTTCATCAACCTCCTGAATTCAAACAAAACTGCTTTCGCTCGTTTGAGGTTAGATACAATTAGGTACCTAGTCTTACAGTAACTTCCACAATTTCTGGATTGAAGATACGCTCACAAATCAATTGAGCGATGCGGTCGCCTTTCTTTACAACAAAAGTTAACGAGGAATGGTTAAAAAGGAGCACCCTGATCAAACCGCGGTAATCTTCGTCGATAACTCCTCCTAAAAAAGAGCAAAGATTGCTTTGCCGGTGATAACGTGTCAATCCCCTTTGCTTCGTTTATTACCTCCTACGGCGATGAAATTCTTAGCCGCTAAGCCAGATCTTGGGGCTATTCTACCATAGCATCCTTCAGGTAATTCGATTTTGATTCCGGTATCGACTGTTTGCTTACCGTTTGGTCCGATGACATAATCGTAAGCGCTCGTCAAATCGTATCCTGCGGCTTTGATGGATCCCTTGGTAGGCGTGTACGCACCAGGGACAACTTTGGAAAACTTGAGAAAGGGCTTTACTGTGTCTATTGAACACATTTTGGAGGAAATGCAGTATTTTTATTTCTTCAGCTCGGAACAGTACCGCTTCGCGTCTACCTGTTTATTTATAATAGCTGTTTTGCGCCAATGCGCAAGTCTTGTCTTAAAAAGTGGGATTCGAACTCTTGCTAATTTACAAAGCGTAATTTATTATGATGCAATCGTAACACAAAAGTGAAATGTAGGTTATGCGCCGTGTGTTGTAAATACCGCAACAATAAATGAAACGCAAATAGTCCTCTACAGTCAGTAAATCGTCTATTTTTCAAATTAATGGAGTTCGATGCACTCTTAGTTTAAAGGAATATTTGCAATGGGTGAAATATGAATATTATAACCTTTTTTAAATAATAGTGATCATAACGCCTTTTACGTGAAATTTCGTATTTAAGAAAAAATTTTGACGTAGCATCCGGTTTTAAGCATAGTAATTCTTATTAGCCTATTGCATGAAGGTTATGCATATTACAATCTAACGTACTTTTTTTATTACAGAATTTCTTCTATTATTATATTTGGCCGCCTGTCGGTTGCTAGTGCAATGCGGGGTGTTATGACAGCGCGTGAACGCCATCTGGCGGCCGCTTTGCGAATTAAGGTGAATTTGCCATTTGCGTGCCAGCTGTTTTTGCGTTTTTGGGAATTAAGTGAAGAAAACTTAATTTTATAAATTAAATAAAAAAAGGTCCCTTGCACAGGTTGGAACTCTGGAAGCGGATAACGCGAATCCAGCAGCCCAGCAACCTACCAGGGCGGTCATGACGCCAGTTTACCAGCAAATGTTTATTACTGTATGACACCGAGATTGACCGACCGACCGATTAGCCGTGCAACCGAACGGCCGACAGCTGTCTGCACTTAATGACTAAAAAAATAATTCTTGGTGATTTTGCGCAACGACCCGTGTGCTAGTCGCCGCTGTCGTACTTGTTGCTGTTGTTACCGCATGCCTAATCCCAAATTACGCTTACTTTTCATAGCTATATTGCAACACTAAAAGTTATAAATTGTCATACTACTCTCAATTTGTATATTGTTTTTTTGCATATATATGTATCTAATAATTTAAAAAAATTATGCAGTATCATACATTTTTCTTTTCTGCTAATTGTTTATATCAAAAAAAGAAATACTGCTTATTGCAATTATACGCAACCAGCTGCTCCTGCTTGAAGTTTTAGCGTTGAAAGTGCTGGACAACACATGTCTTCAACATTGAGAATGCGAATATTGGGCAGTACGTTTTCTAACCAGCGCTTCCAGTCCCTTGGCCATTATTTGAGAACCGACCGACCGGTCACGCTATAGAAGTTCTAGCGCAATTTTACGTGTTAATTTAAAGGGGGAGGTCCAAATTTGTTTTACTTCCGGCCCAGGTAGAAAGCCATAGTTATAGTCAGATGGTTAGTGTGACGAGGATAGCCAATATCAATGACGTCAGTACGAGCCACATCCTTACGGTTACAGTAGGTAGAAATTCATAGCTGTGACTTGTTGAGGGCGCCACCTGTCGACCATTTCGTGAATTAATTTGAATTTGCTATTTATTATTTGCGTGCCACCTGTCGGCCAGTGTGGGCGAATTCAAAGTCGATGGCGCCACCAGCTGCCGTGCCATTTAGGGATTAATTTGAATTTGCTATTAACTTATTTATTTATAATGATTTACTTTTAAAAAATGCCCGCCTGCACGGTGGCTAGAACTCGGGCAGACGCGAACGCGATTCCGGCATCCTAATCCGTTCGACCACGCGACCTCTTACGGGTAGGTCGGTCTCGATAGCAGTCGGTCGGTCGGTCGGTCGGTCTCCATGTGTGAATCAGTACTGCTATCGAGTCCGACCGACCAACCGACCGACCGGCCGACCGACCGACTGCTACCGAAAGGCCGCGTGGTCGAACGGATTAGGATGCCGGAATCGCGTTCGCGTCTGCCCGAGTTCTAGCCACCGTGCAGGCGGGCATTTTTTTAAAAGTAAATCATTATAAATAAATAAGTTAATAGCAAATTCAAATTAATCCCTAAATGGCACGGCAGCTGGTGGCGCCATCGACTTTGAATTCGCCCACACTGGCCGACAGGTGGCACGCAAATAATAAATAGCAAATTCAAATTAATTCACGAAATGGTCGACAGGTGGCGCCCTCAACAAGTCACAGCTATGAATTTCTACCTACTGTAACCGTAAGGATGTGGCTCGTACTGACGTCATTGATATTGGCTATCCTCGTCACACTAACCATCTGACTATAACTATGGCTTTCTACCTGGGCCGGAAGTAAAACAAATTTGGACCTCCCCCTTTAAATTAACACGTAAAATTGCGCTAGAACTTCTATAGCGTGACCGGTCGGTCGGTTCTCAAATAATGGCCAAGGGACTGGAAGCGCTGGTTAGAAAACGTACTGCCCAATATTCGCATTCTCAATGTTGAAGACATGTGTTGTCCAGCACTTTCAACGCTAAAACTTCAAGCAGGAGCAGCTGGTTGCGTATAATTGCAATAAGCAGTATTTCTTTTTTTGATATAAACAATTAGCAGAAAAGAAAAATGTATGATACTGCATAATTTTTTTAAATTATTAGATACATATATATGCAAAAAAACAATATACAAATTGAGAGTAGTATGACAATTTATAACTTTTAGTGTTGCAATATAGCTATGAAAAGTAAGCGTAATTTGGGATTAGGCATGCGGTAACAACAGCAACAAGTACGACAGCGGCGACTAGCACACGGGTCGTTGCGCAAAATCACCAAGAATTATTTTTTTAGTCATTAAGTGCAGACAGCTGTCGGCCGTTCGGTTGCACGGCTAATCGGTCGGTCGGTCAATCTCGGTGTCATACAGTAATAAACATTTGCTGGTAAACTGGCGTCATGACCGCCCTGGTAGGTTGCTGGGCTGCTGGATTCGCGTTATCCGCTTCCAGAGTTCCAACCTGTGCAAGGGACCTTTTGTTATTTAATTTATAAAATTAAGTTTTCTTCACTTAATTCCCAAAAACGCAAAAACAGCTGGCACGCAAATGGCAAATTCACCTTAATTCGCAAAGCGGCCGCCAGATGGCGTTCACGCGCTGTCATAACACCCCGCATTGCACTAGCAACCGACAGGCGGCCAAATATAATAATAGAAGAAATTCTGTAATAAAAAAAGTACGTTAGATTGTAATATGCATAACCTTCATGCAATAGGCTAATAAGAATTACTATGCTTAAAACCGGATGCTACGTCAAAATTTTTTCTTAAATACGAAATTTCACGTAAAAGGCGTTATGATCACTATTATTTAAAAAAGGTTATAATATTCATATTTCACCCATTGCAAATATTCCTTTAAACTAAGAGTGCATCGAACTCCATTAATTTGAAAAATAGACGATTTACTGACTGTAGAGGACTATTTGCGTTTCATTTATTGTTGCGGTATTTACAACACACGGCGCATAACCTACATTTCACTTTTGTGTTACGATTGCATCATAATAAATTACGCTTTGTAAATTAGCAAGAGTTCGAATCCCACTTTTTAAGACAAGACTTGCGCATTGGCGCAAAACAGCTATTATAAATAAACAGGTAGACGCGAAGCGGTACTGTTCCGAGCTGAAGAAATAAAAATACTGCATTTCCTCCAAAATGTGTTCAATAGACACAGTAAAGCCCTTTCTCAAGTTTTCCAAAGTTGTCCCTGGTGCGTACACGCCTACCAAGGGATCCATCAAAGCCGCAGGATACGATTTGACGAGCGCTTACGATTATGTCATCGGACCAAACGGTAAGCAAACAGTCGATACCGGAATCAAAATCGAATTACCTGAAGGATGCTATGGTAGAATAGCCCCAAGATCTGCCTTAGCGGCTAAGAATTTCATCGCCGTAGGAGGTAATAAACGAAGCAAAGGGGATTGACACGTTATCACCGGCAAAGCAATCTTTGCTCTTTTTTAGGAGGAGTTATCGACGAAGATTACCGCGGTTTGATCAGGGTGCTCCTTTTTAACCATTCCTCGTTAACTTTTGTTGTAAAGAAAGGCGACCGCATCGCTCAATTGATTTGTGAGCGTATCTTCAATCCAGAAATTGTGGAAGTTACTGTAAGACTAGGTACCTAATTGTATCTAACCTCAAACGAGCGAAAGCAGTTTTGTTTGAATTCAGGAGGTTGATGAAACCGCCCGAGGAGAGACAGGATTTGGATCCACTGGCACCAACTAAATCCATTGCTAGATAAAAAATATTAATGTGGACAGGTTAACATCTAAAATCCAACAGCTCATCCAGTCGCCACCCATCATCCATCATTAAACGCAATATTTGACGCGAAGAGCTCCAGACTTAGGAAAATTTACTCGATTGTGCAAATGCATTTCTTGCTTTGACGATATGTAAACTTACCTATGTTAATGTGTAGCGTTGTAATTACTTTCAATTATTTGTTGTAAGTTGCAACTGACGACGATTTGACCCGAAACAGGTATTTAAAGTATTGCGTTTTTGGTGTGTCAAGCGATAAAAGGATACTCGTGGAAGAAAAGGTCGTGCGTCAACAGCCGCTCGCCGCTTCGATTGTAGTACGAGGCTTGGAAATTTGTGTAAATTTCGAACTAAATTATAATTTGTTTGTGCTTGAAGTTTGGAATGTAAAGCATAGTTTAGACCTGACCGACAGACGAGCACAGCAACAGGCAACAGGCAAGCTGTGCTACTGCTGTTGACATTCAAAAAAAGACTCTTAATAATAAACTCCTAAGAAAAAAGTTAGTCAACAACATTGTTGTCAGATGTCACACAAACTTCAGCACAACTGCTTGACGGCGCGCGCAAATTTAAACTTCAAAAGTTTATTCACAAAACAACCGCACAGAAGTTCACTTAGAAAATGACCGCCTAACGCACTAGCGGGTCGCGAGGGCGAAATTTGATATTAGTTTTTCGAATTGGACCTTGAGTCATTTTTTAAATTCAACAAGAAACATCTTGCTTTAGCGTTTTTTGATAATTTTTACAACTTCATCTTGTTCGCAGTCGTCAAAACGGACCTGCGAGCCGCGAGGGTGAAATTTGAAATTAGTTTATCGTTAATCGTACGTTAAATGAAACAAAACAAACAAAACAAAACATTCACGCATAAATTTTGACACAGTGTCAGCACCGGAAATTATTACTGAATTTTTATGGAACAATTACAACAATACAATTTTTAAATGACAAATTTCAATACGGCGGTAAAACGAGCCGTCTCTCTCCAATTACAATGCTGTCTTCACGCTATGGCGAAAAAATTAGCGCCTCGCTGGTAACATCCGCCATAAAGCCTAAGCACAAATTGGGATTAGGCATGCAACAACAACAACGGCGGGAGGTACAACGGCGACGGCGACATCGACGCAAAATCAACAAGAAAATATTCAAATAAAATGTACACAATTCTTTAGTATTATTCTGTTCAATGTTCAATAAATATGTTTAAACACGCAGCCATTTATTTCAAATTCGACAAACCGCACTCTATGTCATTCTAATTTAAACAATCTTTGATAATTTGGCGTTTAGGCCCGTCGTGACGTGTGCTGGACTGCTGGATTTGCCTTCTCGGCTTCAAAAGCACGAGCCGCGCAGGCTCAATTTCTTTCAATGTAAATTGTAAATAGAAAACTCAAATTCATCGAATTTCATTCAATTCGGCAGAAAAACAAATGTGACAAAGCGCTCAGACAGCGATCGGGCAATTCCGTCGTCGGTCGTCGGCGCGCGGGCGAGCGCTCGTTCGCGACGGCGGCCGGCATTCAACAACAAAGGCGGCGACGGCGACGTAAAATCAACAAGGAAATATTCAAATAAAATGTACACCTTTTTTTAGTATTCGTTTATATTCAATAAATATGTTTAAACACGCAGCCTTTTATTTCAAATACGACAGACCATCGCGCGCGCGGCGACCGAGCCCACGCAGACAGCGATCGGGCAATTCCGGCGTCTGTCGTGCGCGCTCGCTCGGCGACGGCGCGGCCGTGTGTTATTCGTATTTTTACCCGGAGTTTTAGTTGGGTTCGTATTTTTTACCCGGACTTTTTAGTTGGGTTAGTATTTTTGCCCGGAGTTTTAGTTGTGTTCGTATTTTTTACCCGGAGTTTTAGTTGGGTTCGTATTTTTTACCCGGAGTTTTAGTTGGGTTCGTATTTTTACCCGGAGTTTTAGTTGGGTTCGTATTTTTACCCGGAGTTTTAGTTTGGTTCGTATTTTTTACCCGGAGTTTTAGTTGGGTTCGTATTTTTACCCGGAGTTTTAGTTGGGTTCGTATTTTTACCCGGAGTTTTTGTTGGGTTCGTATTTTTTACCCGGACTTTTTAGTTGGGTTAGTATTTTTGCCCGGAGTTTTAGTTGCGTTCGTATTTCTTTACCCGGAGTTTTAGTTGGGTTCTAAATGTTAGCCGGACTTTTTTGTTTGGTTCGTATTTTTTACCCGGAGTTTTAGTTGGGTTCGTAATTTTACCCGCACTTTTTAGTTGGGTTCGTAATTTTACCCGGAGTTTTAGTTGGGTTCGTAATTTTACCCGGAGTTTTAGTTGGGTTCGTATTTTTTACCCGGAGTTTTAATTGGGTTCGTATCTTTTACCCGGAGTTTTACTTGTGTTGGTAATTTTAACCGGAGTTTTTGTTGGGTTCGTAATTTTACCCGGAGTTTTAGTTGGGTTCGTAATTTTACCCGGAGTTTTAGTTGGGTTCGTAATTTTACCCGGAGTTTTAGTTGGGTTCGTAATTTTACCCGGAGTTTTACTTGGGTTCGCAATTTTACCCGGACTTTTAGTTGGGTTCGTAATTTTACCCGGAGTTTTAGTTGGGTTCGTAATTTTACCCGGAGTTTTAGTTGGGTTCGTAATTTTACCCGGAGTTTTAGTTGGGTTCGTAATTTTACCCGGAGTTTTAGTTGGGTTCGTAATTCTACCCGGACTTTTTAGTTGGGTTCGTATTTTTTACCCGGACTTTTAGTTGGGTTCGTAATTTTACCCGGAGTTTTAGTTGGGTTCGTAATTTTACCCGGACTTTTTATTTGGGTTCGTAATTTTACCAGGACTTTTTAGTTGGGTTCGTAATTTTACCCGGAGTTTTAGTTGGGTTCGTAATTTTAGCCGGAGTTTTACTTGGGTTCGTAATTTTACCCGGACTTTTTAGTTGGGTTCGTATTTTTTACCCGGAGTTTTAGTTGGGTTCGTAATTTTACCCGGACTTTTTAGTTGGGTTCGTATTTTTTACTCGGACTTTTTAGTTGGGTTCGTATTTTTTACCCGGACTTTTAGTTGGGTTCGTAATTTTACCCGGAGTTTTAGTCGGGTTCGTAATTTTACCCGGAGTTTTAGTTGGGTTCGTAATTTTACCCGGAGTTTTAGTTGGGTTCGTAATTTTACCCGGAGTTTTAGTTGGGTTCGTAATTTTACCCGGAGTTTTAGTTGGGTTCGTAATTTTACCCTGACTTTTTAGTTGGGTTCGTATTTTTTACCCGGACTTTTAGTTGGGTTCGTAATTTTAACCGGAGTTTTAGTTGGGTTCGTAATTTTACCCGGAGTTTTAGTTGAGTTCGTAATTTCACCCGGAGTTTTAGTTGGGTTCGTAATTTTACCCGGACTTTTTATTTGGGTTCGTAATTTTACCAGGACTTTTTAGTTGGGTTCGTAATTTTACCCGGAGTTTTAGTTGGGTTCGTAATTTTAGCCGGAGTTTTACTTGGGTTCGTAATTTTACCCGGACTTTTTAGTTGGGTTCGTATTTTTTACCCGGACTTTTAGTTGGGTTCGTAATTTTACCCGGACTTTTTAGTTGGGTTCGTATTTTTTACCCGGACTTTTAGTTGGGTTCGTAATTTTACCCGGAGTTTTAGTTGGGTTCGTAATTTTACCCGGCGTTTCACTTGGGTTCGTAATTTTACCCGGACTTTTTAGTTGGGTTCGTATTTTTTACCCGGACTTTTAGTTGGGTTCGTAATTTTACCCGGACTTTTTAGTTGGGTTCGTATTTTTTACCCGGACTTTTAGTTGGGTTCGTAATTTTACCCGGAGTTTTACTTGGGTTCGTAACTTTACCCGGACTTTTTAGTTGGGTTCGTATTTTTTACCCGGAGTTTTAGTTGGGTTCGTAATTTTACCCGGACGTTTTAGTTGGGTTCGTATTTTTTACCCGGACTTTTAGTTGGGTTCGTAATTTTACCCGGAGTTTTAGTTGGGTTCGTATTTTTTACCCGGAGTTTTAATTGGGTTCGTATCTTTTACCCGGAGTTTTAGTTGGGTTCGTATTTTTACCCGGAGTTTTAGTTGTGTTGGTAATTTTACCCGGAGTTTTTGTTGGGTTCATATTTTTTACCGGACTTTTTAGTTGGGTTCGTATTTTTTACCCGGAGTTTTAGTTGGGTTCGTATTTTTTACCCGGAGTTTTAGTTGGGTTCGTATTTTTACCCGGAGTTTTAGTTGGGTTCGTATTTTTACCCGGAGTTTTAGTTGGGTTCGTATTTTTTACCCGGACTTTTTAGTTGGGTTAGTATTTTTGCCCGGAGTTTTAGTTGTGTTCGTATTTTTTACCCGGAGTTTTAGTTGGGTTCGTATTTTTTACCCGGAGTTTTAGTTGGGTTCGTATTTTTACCCGGAGTTTTAGTTGGGTTCGTATTTTTACCCGGAGTTTTAGTTGGGTTCGTATTTTTTACCCGGAGTTTTAGTTGGGTTCGTATTTTTACCCGGAGTTTTAGTTGGGTTCGTATTTTTACCCGGAGTTTTAGTTGGGTTCGTATTTTTTACCCGGACTTTTTAGTTGGGTTAGTATTTTTGCCCGGAGTTTTAGTTGCGTTCGTATTTCTTTACCCGGAGTTTTAGTTGGGTTCTAAATGTTAGCCGGACTTTTTTGTTTGGTTCGTATTTTTTACCCGGAGTTTTAGTTGGGTTCGTAATTTTACCCGCACTTTTTAGTTGGGTTCGTAATTTTACCCGGAGTTTTAGTTGGGTTCGTAATTTTACCCGGAGTTTTAGTTGGGTTCGTATTTTTTACCCGGAGTTTTAATTGGGTTCGTATCTTTTACCCGGAGTTTTACTTGTGTTGGTAATTTTAACCGGAGTTTTTGTTGGGTTCGTAATTTTACCCGGAGTTTTAGTTGGGTTCGTAATTTTACCCGGAGTTTTAGTTGGGTTCGTAATTTTACCCGGAGTTTTAGTTGGGTTCGTAATTTTACCCGGAGTTTTACTTGGGTTCGTAATTTTACCCGGACTTTTAGTTGGGTTCGTAATTTTACCCGGAGTTTTAGTTGGGTTCGTAATTTTACCCGGAGTTTTAGTTGGGTTCGTAATTTTACCCGGAGTTTTAGTTGGGTTCGTAATTTTACCCGGAGTTTTAGTTGGGTTCGTAATTCTACCCGGACTTTTTAGTTGGGTTCGTATTTTTTACCCGGACTTTTAGTTGGGTTCGTAATTTTACCCGGAGTTTTAGTTGGGTTCGTAATTTTACCCGGAGTTTTAGTTGAGTTCGTAATTTTACCCGGAGTTTTAGTTGGGTTCGTAATTTTACCCGGACTTTTTATTTGGGTTCGTAATTTTACCCGGACTTTTTAGTTGGGTTCGTAATTTAACCCGGAGTTTTAGTTGGGTTCGTAATTTTACCCGGAGATTTACTTGGGTTCGTATTTTTTACCCGGACTTTTTAGTTGGGTTCGTATTTTTTACCCGGAGTTTTAGTTGGGTTCGTAATTTTACCCGGACTTTTTAGTTGGGTTCGTATTTTTTACCCGGACTTTTAGTTGGGTTCGTAATTTTACCCGGAGTTTTAGTTGGGTTCGTAATTTTACCCGGAGTTTTACTTGGGTTCGTAATTTTACCCGGACTTTTTAGTTGGGTTCGTATTTTTTACCCGGAGTTTTAGTTGGGTTCGTTATTTTACCCGGACTTTTTAGTTGGGTTCGTATTTTTTACCCGGACTTTTTAGTTGGGTTCGTATTTTTTACCCGGACTTTTAGTTGGGTTCGTAATTTTACCCGGAGTTTTAGTCGGGTTCGTAATTTTACCCGGAGTTTTAGTTGGGTTCGTAATTTTACCCGGAGTTTTAGTTGGGTTCGTAATTTTACCCGGAGTTTTAGTTGGGTTCGTAATTTTACCCGGAGTTTTAGTGGGGTTCGTAATTTTACCCGGACTTTTTAGTTGGGTTCGTATTTTTTACCCGGACTTTTAGTTGGGTTCGTAATTTTAACCGGAGTTTTAGTTGGGTTCGTAATTTTACCCCGAGTTTTAGTTGAGTTCGTAATTTCACCCGGAGTTTTAGTTGGGTTCGTAATTTTACCCGGACTTTTTATTTGGGTTCGTAATTTTACCAGGACTTTTTAGTTGGGTTCGTAATTTTACCCGGAGTTTTAGTTGGGTTCGTAATTTTAGCCGGAGTTTTACTTGGGTTCGTAATTTTACCCGGACTTTTTAGTTGGGTTCGTATTTTTTACCCGGAGTTTTAGTTGGGTTCGTAATTTTACCCGGACTTTTTAGTTGGGTTCGTATTTTTTACCCGGACTTTTTAGTTGGGTTCGTATTTTTTACCCGGACTTTTAGTTGGGTTCGTAATTTTACCCGGAGTTTTAGTCGGGTTCGTAATTTTACCCGGAGTTTTAGTTGGGTTCGTAATTTTACCCGGAGTTTTAGTTGGGTTCGTAATTTTACCCGGAGTTTTAGTTGGGTTCGTAATTTTACCCTGACTTTTTAGTTGGGTTCGTATTTTTTACCCGGACTTTTAGTTGGGTTCGTAATTTTAACCGGAGTTTTAGTTGGGTTCGTAATTTTACCCGGAGTTTTAGTTGAGTTCGTAATTTCACCCGGAGTTTTAGTTGGGTTCGTAATTTTACCCGGACTTTTTATTTGGGTTCGTAATTTTACCCGGAGTTTTAGTTGGGTTCGTAATTTTACCCGGACTTTTTATTTGGGTTCGTAATTTTACCCGGACTTTTTAGTTGGGTTCGTAATTTTACCCGGAGTTTTAGTTGGGTTCGTAATTTTACCCGGAGTTTTAGTTGAGTTCGTAATTTTACCCGGAGTTTTAGTTGGGTTCGTAATTTTACCCGGATTTTTTAGTTGGGTTCGTAATTTTACCCGGACTTTTTAGTTGGGTTCGTAATTTTACCCGGACTTTTTAGTTGGGTTCGTAATTTTACCCGGAGTTTTAGTTGGGTTCGTAATTTTACCCGGACTTTTTAGTTGGGTTCGAATTTTTTTCCCGGACTTTTAGTTGGGTTCGTAATTTTACCCGGAGTTTTAGTTGGATTCGTAATTTTACCCGGAGTTTTAGTTGGGTTCGTAATTTTACCCGGAGTCTTGAGTTAATAGTTGGGTTCGTATTTTTACCCGGACTTTTAGTTGCGTTCGTAATTTTACCCGGACTTTTTATTTGGGTTCGTAATTTTACCAGGACTTTTTAGTTGGGTTCGTAATTTTACCCGGAGTTTTAGTTGGGTTCGTAATTTTAGCCGGAGTTTTACTTGTGTTCGTAATTTTACCCGGACTTTTTAGTTGGGTTCGTATTTTTTACCCGGAGTTTTAGTTGGGTTCGTAATTTTACCCGGACTTTTTAGTTGGGTTCGTATTTTTTACTCGGACTTTTTAGTTGGGTTCGTATTTTTTACCCGGACTTTTAGTTGGGTTCGTAATTTTACCCGGAGTTTTAGTCGGGTTCGTAATTTTACCCGGAGTTTTAGTTGGGTTCGTAATTTTACCCGGAGTTTTAGTTGGGTTCGTAATTTTACCCGGAGTTTTAGTTGGGTTCGTAATTTTACCCGGAGTTTTAGTTGGGTTCGTAATTTTACCCTGACTTTTTAGTTGGGTTCGTATTTTTTACCCGGACTTTTAGTTGGGTTCGTAATTTTAACCGGAGTTTTAGTTGGGTTCGTAATTTTACCCGGAGTTTTAGTTGAGTTCGTAATTTCACCCGGAGTTTTAGTTGGGTTCGTAATTTTACCCGGACTTTTTATTTGGGTTCGTAATTTTACCAGGACTTTTTAGTTGGGTTCGTAATTTTACCCGGAGTTTTAGTTGGGTTCGTAATTTTAGCCGGAGTTTTACTTGGGTTCGTAATTTTACCCGGACTTTTTAGTTGGGTTCGTATTTTTTACCCGGACTTTTAGTTGGGTTCGTAATTTTACCCGGACTTTTTAGTTGGGTTCGTATTTTTTACCCGGACTTTTAGTTGGGTTCGTAATTTTACCCGGACTTCTTAGTTGGGTTCGTATTTTTTACCCGGACTTTTAGTTGGGTTCGTAATTTTACCCGGAGTTTTACTTGGGTTCGTAACTTTACCCGGACTTTTTAGTTGGGTTCGTATTTTTTACCCGGAGTTTTAGTTGGGTTCGTAATTTTACCCGGACGTTTTAGTTGGGTTCGTATTTTTTACCCGGACTTTTAGTTGGGTTCGTAATTTTACCCGGAGTTTTAGTTGGGTTCGTAATTTTAGCCGGAGTTTTACTTGGGTTCGTAATTTTACCCGGACTTTTTAGTTGGGTTCGTATTTTTTACCCGGAGTTTTAGTTGGGTTCGTAATTTTACCCGGACTTTTTAGTTGGGTTCGTATTTTTTACTCGGACTTTTTAGTTGGGTTCGTATTTTTTACCCGGACTTTTAGTTGGGTTCGTAATTTTACCCGGAGTTTTAGTCGGGTTCGTAATTTTACCCGGAGTTTTAGTTGGGTTCGTAATTTTACCCGGAGTTTTAGTTGGGTTCGTAATTTTACCCGGAGTTTTAGTTGGGTTCGTAATTTTACCCGGAGTTTTAGTTGGGTTCGTAATTTTACCCTGACTTTTTAGTTGGGTTCGTATTTTTTACCCGGACTTTTAGTTGGGTTCGTAATTTTAACCGGAGTTTTAGTTGGGTTCGTAATTTTACCCGGAGTTTTAGTTGAGTTCGTAATTTCACCCGGAGTTTTAGTTGGGTTCGTAATTTTACCCGGACTTTTTATTTGGGTTCGTAATTTTACCAGGACTTTTTAGTTGGGTTCGTAATTTTACCCGGAGTTTTAGTTGGGTTCGTAATTTTAGCCGGAGTTTTACTTGGGTTCGTAATTTTACCCGGACTTTTTAGTTGGGTTCGTATTTTTTACCCGGACTTTTAGTTGGGTTCGTAATTTTACCCGGACTTTTTAGTTGGGTTCGTATTTTTTACCCGGACTTTTAGTTGGGTTCGTAATTTTACCCGGACTTCTTAGTTGGGTTCGTATTTTTTACCCGGACTTTTAGTTGGGTTCGTAATTTTACCCGGAGTTTTACTTGGGTTCGTAACTTTACCCGGACTTTTTAGTTGGGTTCGTATTTTTTACCCGGAGTTTTAGTTGGGTTCGTAATTTTACCCGGACGTTTTAGTTGGGTTCGTATTTTTTACCCGGACTTTTAGTTGGGTTCGTAATTTTACCCGGAGTTTTAGTTGGGTTCGTATTTTTTACCCGGAGTTTTAATTGGGTTCGTATCTTTTACCCGGAGTTTTAGTTGGGTTCGTATTTTTACCCGGAGTTTTAGTTGTGTTGGTAATTTTACCCGGAGTTTTTGTTGGGTTCATATTTTTTACCGGACTTTTTAGTTGGGTTCGTATTTTTTACCCGGAGTTTTAGTTGGGTTCGTATTTTTTACCCGGAGTTTTAGTTGGGTTCGTATTTTTACCCGGAGTTTTAGTTGGGTTCGTATTTTTACCCGGAGTTTTAGTTGGGTTCGTATTTTTTACCCGGACTTTTTAGTTGGGTTAGTATTTTTGCCCGGAGTTTTAGTTGTGTTCGTATTTTTTACCCGGAGTTTTAGTTGGGTTCGTATTTTTTACCCGGAGTTTTAGTTGGGTTCGTATTTTTACCCGGAGTTTTAGTTGGGTTCGTATTTTTACCCGGAGTTTTAGTTGGGTTCGTATTTTTTACCCGGAGTTTTAGTTGGGTTCGTATTTTTACCCGGAGTTTTAGTTGGGTTCGTATTTTTACCCGGAGTTTTAGTTGGGTTCGTATTTTTTACCCGGACTTTTTAGTTGGGTTAGTATTTTTGCCCGGAGTTTTAGTTGCGTTCGTATTTCTTTACCCGGAGTTTTAGTTGGGTTCTAAATGTTAGCCGTACTTTTTTGTTTGGTTCGTATTTTTTACCCGGAGTTTTAGTTGGGTTCGTAATTTTACCCGCACTTTTTAGTTGGGTTCGTAATTTTACCCGGAGTTTTAGTTGGGTTCGTAATTTTACCCGGAGTTTTAGTTGGGATCGTATTTTTTACCCGGAGTTTTAATTGGGTTCGTATCTTTTACCCGGAGTTTTACTTGTGTTGGTAATTTTACCCGGAGTTTTTGTTGGGTTCGTAATTTTACCCGGAGTTTTAGTTGGGTTCGTAATTTTACCCGGAGTTTTAGTTGGGTTCGTAATTTTACCCGGAGTTTTAGTTGGGTTCGTAATTTTACCCGGAGTTTTACTTGGGTTCGTAATTTTACCCGGACTTTTAGTTGGGTTCGTAATTTTACCCGCACTTTTTAGTTGGGTTCGTAATTTTACCCGGAGTTTTAGTTGGGTTCGTAATTTTACCCGGAGTTTTAGTTGAGTTCGTAATTTTACCCGGAGTTTTAGTTGGGTTCGTAATTTTACCCGGACTTTTTATTTGGGTTCGTAATTTTACCCGGACTTTTTAGTTGGGTTCGTAATTTAACCCGGAGTTTTAGTTGGGTTCGTAATTTTACCCGGAGTTTTACTTGGGTTCGTATTTTTTACCCGGACTTTTTAGTTGGGTTCGTATTTTTTACCCGGAGTTTTAGTTGGGTTCGTAATTTTACCCGGACTTTTTAGTTGGGTTCGTATTTTTTACCCGGACTTTTAGTTGGGTTCGTAATTTTACCCGGAGTTTTAGTTGGGTTCGTAATTTTACCCGGAGTTTTACTTGGGTTCGTAATTTTACCCGGACTTTTTAGTTGGGTTCGTATTTTTTACCCGGAGTTTTAGTTGGGTTCGTTATTTTACCCGGACTTTTTAGTTGGGTTCGTATTTTTTACCCGGACTTTTTAGTTGGGTTCGTATTTTTTACCCGGACTTTTAGTTGGGTTCGTAATTTTACCCGGAGTTTTAGTCGGGTTCGTAATTTTACCCGGAGTTTTAGTTGGGTTCGTAATTTTACCCGGAGTTTTAGTTGGGTTCGTAATTTTACCCGGAGTTTTAGTTGGGTTCGTAATTTTACCCGGAGTTTTAGTTGGGTTCGTAATTTTACCCGGACTTTTTAGTTGGGTTCGTATTTTTTACCCGGACTTTTAGTTGGGTTCGTAATTTTAACCGGAGTTTTAGTTGGGTTCGTAATTTTACCCGGAGTTTTAGTTGAGTTCGTAATTTCACCCGGAGTTTTAGTTGGGTTCGTAATTTTACCCGGACGTTTTATTTGGGTTCGTAATTTTACCAGGACTTTTTAGTTGGGTTCGTAATTTTACCCGGAGTTTTAGTTGGGTTCGTAATTTTAGCCGGAGTTTTACTTGGGTTCGTAATTTTACCCGGACTTTTTAGTTGGGTTCGTATTTTTTACCCGGAGTTTTAGTTGGGTTCGTAATTTTACCCGGACTTTTTAGTTGGGTTCGTATTTTTTACCCGGACTTTTTAGTTGGGTTCGTATTTTTTACCCGGACTTTTAGTTGGGTTCGTAATTTTACCCGGAGTTTTAGTCGGGTTCGTAATTTTACCCGGAGTTTTAGTTGGGTTCGTAATTTTACCCGGAGTTTTAGTTGGGTTCGTAATTTTACCCGGAGTTTTAGTTGGGTTCGTAATTTTACCCGGAGTTTTAGTTGGGTTCGTAATTTTACCCTGACTTTTTAGTTGGGTTCGTATTGTTTACCCGGACTTTTAGTTGGGTTCGTAATTTTAACCGGAGTTTTAGTTGGGTTCGTAATTTTACCCGGAGTTTTAGTTGAGTTCGTAATTTCACCCGGAGTTTTAGTTGGGTTCGTAATTTTACCCGGACTTTTTATTTGGGTTCGTAATTTTACCCGGAGTTTTAGTTGGGTTCGTAATTTTACCCGGACTTTTTATTTGGGTTCGTAATTTTACCCGGACTTTTTAGTTGGGTTCGTAATTTTACCCGGAGTTTTAGTTGGGTTCGTAATTTTACCCGGAGTTTTAGTTGAGTTCGTAATTTTACCCGGAGTTTTAGTTGGGTTCGTAATTTTACCCGGATTTTTTAGTTGGGTTCGTAATTTTACCCGGACTTTTTAGTTGGGTTCGTAATTTTACCCGGACTTTTTAGTTGGGTTCGTAATTTTACCCGGAGTTTTAGTTGGGTTCGTAATTTTACCCGGACTTTTTAGTTGGGTTCGAATTTTTTTCCCGGACTTTTTATTTGGGTTCGTAATTTTACCCGGACTTTTTAGTTGGGTTCGTAATTTTACCCGGAGTTTTAGTTGGGTTCGTAATTTTACCCGGAGTTTTAGTTGAGTTCGTAATTTTACCCGGAGTTTTAGTTGGGTTCATAATTTTACCCGGAGTTTTAGTTGGGTTCGTAATTTTACCCGGACTTTTTAGTTGGGTTCGTATTTTTTACCCGGACTTTTAGTTGGGTTCGTAATTTTACCCGGAGTTTTAGTTGGATTCGTAATTTTACCCGGAGTTTTAGTTGGGTTCGTAATTTTACCCGGAGTCTTGAGTTAATAGTTGGGTTCGTATTTTTACCCGGACTTTTAGTTGCGTTCGTAATTTTACCCGGAGTTTTAGTTGGGTTCGTAATTTTACCCGGAGTTTTAGTTGGGTTCGTAATTTTACCCGGAGTTTTACTTGGGTTCGTAATTTTACCCGGAGTTTTAGTTGGGTTCGTAATTTTACCCGGAGTTTTAGTTGGGTTCGTAATTTTACCCGGAGTTTTACTTGGGTTCGTAATTTTACCCGGAGTTTTACTTGGGTTCGTAATTTTACCCGGAGTTTTAGTTGGGTTCGTAATTTTACCCGGAGTTTTAGTTGGGTTCGTTATTTTACCCGGACTTTTTAGTTGGGTTCGTATTTTTTACCCGGACTTTTAGTTGGGTTCGTAATTTTACCCGGAGTTTTAGTTGGGTTCGTAATTTTACCCGGAGTTTTAGTTGAGTTCGTAATTTTGCCCGGAGTTTTAGTTGGGTTCGTAATTTTACCCGGACTTTTTAGTTGGGTTCGTAATTTTACCCGGACTTTTTAGTTGGGTTCGTATTTTTTACCCGGAGTTTTAGTTGGGTTCGTAATTTTACCCGGAGTTTTAGTTGGGTTCGTAATTTTACCCGGACTTTTTAGTTGGGTTCGTATTTTTTACCCGGACTTTTAGTTGGGTTCGTAATTTTACCCGGAGTTTTAGTTGGGTTCGAATTTTTTACCCGGAGTTTTAGTTGGGTTCGTATTTTTTACCCGGAGTTTTAGTTGGGTTCGTATTTTTACCCGGAGTTTTAGGTGTGTTGGTAATTTTACCCGGAGTTTTAGTTGGGTTCATATTTTTTACCCGGAGTTTTAGTTGGGTTCGTATTTTTACCCGGAGTTTTAGTTGGGTTCGTATTTTTACCCGGAGTTTTAGTTGGGTTCATATTTTTTACCCGGACTTTTTAGTTGGGTTAGTATTTTTGCCCGGAGTTTTAGTTGGGTTCGTATTTTTTACCCGGACTTTTAGTTGGGTTCGTAATTTTACCCGGAGTTTTAGTTGGGTTCGTACTTTTACCCGGAGTTTTACTTGGGTTCGTAATTTTACCCGGACTTTTTAGTTGGGTTCGTATTTTTTACCCGGAGTTTTAGTTGGGTTCGTATTTTTACCCGGAGTTTTAGTTGGGTTCGTATTTTTACACGGAGTTTTAGTTGGGTTCGTATTTTTTACCCGGACTTTTTAGTTGGGTTAGTATTTTTGCCCGGAGTTTTAGTTGGGTTCGTATTTTTTTACCCGGAGTTTTAGTTGGGTTCTAAATGTTACCCGGACTTTTTTGTTTGGTTCGAATTTTTTACCCGGAGTTTTAGTTGGGTTCGTAATTTTACCCGGACTTTTTAGTTGGGTTCGTAATTTTACCCGGAGTTTTAGTTGGGTTCGTAATTTTACCCCGAGTTTTAGTTGGGTTCGTAATTTTACCCGGAGTTTTAGTTGGGTTCGTAATTTTACCCGGAGTTTTAGTTGGGTTCGTAATTTTACCCGGACTTTTTAGTTGGGTTCGTATTTTTTACCCGGACTTTTAGTTGGGTTCGTAATTTTACCCGGAGTTTTAGTTGGGTTCGTAATTTTGCCCGGAGTTTTAGTTGGGTTCGTAATTTTACCCGGAGTTTTAGTTGGGTTCGTAATTTTACCCGGAGTCTTGAGTTACCCGGACTTTTTAGTTGGGTTCGTATTTTTACCCGGACTTTTAGTTGGGTTCGTAATTTTACCCGGAGTTTTAGTTGGGTTCGTAATTTTACCCGGAGCTTTAGTTGGGTTCGTAATTTTACCCGGAGTTTTACTTGGGTTCGTAATTTTACCCGGAGTTTTAGTTGGGTTCGTAATTTTACCCGGACTTTTTAGTTGGGTTCGTATTTTTTACCCGGACTTTTAGTTGGGTTCGTAATTTTACCCGGAGTTTTAGTTGGGTTCGTAATTTTACCCGGAGTTTTAGTTGAGTTCGTAATTTTACCCGGAGTTTTAGTTGGGTTCGTAATTTTACCCGGACTTTTTAGTTGGGTTCGTAATTTTACCCGGCCTTTTTATTTGGGTTCGTATTTTTTACCCGGAGTTTTAGTTGGGTTCGTAATTTTACCCGGAGTTTTAGTTGGGTTCGTAATTTTACCCGGACTTTTTAGTTGGGTTCGTATTTTTTACCCGGACTTTTAGTTGGGTTCGTAATTTTACCCGGAGTTTTAGTTGGGTTCGTATTTTTTACCCGGAGTTTTAGTTGGGTTCGTATTTTTTACCCTGAGTTTTAGTTGGGTTCGTATTTTTTACCCGGAGTTTTAGTTGGGTTCGTATTTTTACCCGGAGTTTTAGTTGTGTTGGTAATTTTACCCGGAGTTTTAGTTGGGTTCATATTTTTTACCGGACTTTTTAGTTGGGTTCGTATTTTTTACCCGGAGTTTTAGTTGGGTTCGTATTTTTACCCGGAGTTTTAGTTGGGTTCGTATTTTTTACCCGGACTTTTTAGTTGGGTTAGTATTTTTGCCCGCAGTTTTAGTTGGGTTCGTATTTTTACCCGGAGTTTTAGTTGGGTTCGTATTTTTACCCGGAGTTTTAGTTGGGTCCGTATTTTTTACCCGGAGTTTTAGTTGGGTTCGTATTTTTACCCGGAGTTTTAGTTGGGTTCGTATTTTTACCCGGAGTTTTAGTTAGGTTCGTATTTTTTACCCGGACTTTTTAGTTGGGTTAGTATTTTTGCCCGGAGTTTTAGTTCGGTTCGTATTTTTTTACCCGGAGTTTTAGTTGGGTTCTAAATGTTACCCGGACTTTTTTGTTTGGTTCGTATTTTTTACCCGGAGTTTTAGTTGGGTTCGTAATTTTACCCGGACTTTTTAGTTGGGTTCGTAATTTTACCCGGCGTTTTAGTTGGGTTCGTAATTTTACCCCGAGTTTTAGTTGGGTTCGTAATTTTACCCGGAGTTTTAGTTGGGTTCGTAATTTTACCCGGAGTTTTAGTTGGGTTCGTAATTTTACCCGGACTTTTTAGTTGGGTTCGTATTTTTTACCCGGACTTTTAGTTGGGTTCGTAATTTTACCCGGAGTTTTAGTTGGGTTCGTAATTTTTCCCCGGAGTTTTAGTTGAGTTCGTAATTTTACCCGGAGTTTTAGTTGGGTTCGTAATTTTACCCGGACTTTTTAGTTGGGTTCGTATTTTTTACCCGGACTTTTAGTTGGGTTCGTAATTTTACCCGGAGTTTTAGTTGAGTTCGTAATTTTACCCGGAGTTTTAGTTGGGTTCGTAATTTTACCCGGATTTTTTAGTTGGGTTCGTAATTTTACCCGGACTTTTTAGTTGGGTTCGTAATTTTACCCGGACTTTTTAGTTGGGTTCGTAATTTTACCCGGAGTTTTAGTTGGGTTCGTAATTTTACCCGGACTTTTTAGTTGGGTTCGAATTTTTTTCCCGGACTTTTAGTTGGGTTCATAATTTTACCCGGAGTTTTAGTTGGGTTCGTAATTTTACCCGGACTTTTTAGTTGGGTTCGTATTTTTTACCCGGACTTTTAGTTGGGTTCGTAATTTTACCCGGAGTTTTAGTTGGATTCGTAATTTTACCCGGAGTTTTAGTTGGGTTCGTAATTTTACCCCGAGTCTAGAGTTAATAGTTGGGTTCGTATTTTTACCCGGACTTTTAGTTGGGTTCGTAATTTTACCCGGAGTTTTAGTTGGGTTCGTAATTTTACCCGGAGTTTTAGTTGGGTTCGTAATTTTACCCGGAGTTTTACTTGGGTTCGTAATTTTACCCGGAGTTTTACTTGGCTTCGTAATTTTACCCGGAGTTTTAGTTGGGTTCGTAATTTTACCCGGAGTTTTAGTTGGGTTCGTTATTTTACCCGGACTTTTTAGTTGGGTTCGTATTTTTTACCCGGACTTTTAGTTGGGTTCGTAATTTTACCCGGAGTTTTAGTTGGGTTCGTAATTTTACCCGGAGTTTTAGTTGAGTTCGTAATTTTACCCGGAGCTTTAGTTGGGTTCGTAATTTTACCCGGACTTTTTAGTTGGGTTCGTAATTTTACCCGGACTTTTTAGTTGGGTTCGTATTTTTTACCCGGAGTTTTAGTTGGGTTCGTAATTTTACCCGGAGTTTTAGTTGGGTTCGTAATTTTACCCGGACTTTTTAGTTGGGTTCGTATTTTTTACCCGGACTTTTAGTTGGGTTCGTAATTTTACCCGGAGTTTTAGTTGGGTTTGAATTTTTTACCCGGAGTTTTAGTTGGGTTCGTATTTTTTACCCGGAGTTTTAGTTGGGTTCGTATTTTTACCCGGAGTTTTAGTTGTGTTGGTAATTTTACCCGGAGTTTTAGTTGGGTTCATATTTTTTACCCGGAGTTTTAGTTGGGTTCGTAATTTTACCCGGACTTTTTAGTTGGGTTCGTATTTTTTACCCGGACTTTTAGTTGGGTTCGTATTTTTACCCGGAGTTTTAGTTGGGTTCGTATTTTTACCCCGAGTTTTAGTTGGATTCATATTTTTTACCCGGACTTTTTAGTTGGGTTAGTATTTTTGCCCGGAGTTTTAGTTGGGTTCGTATTTTTTACCCGGACTTTTAGTTGGGTTCGTAATTTTACCCGGAGTTTTAGTTGGGTTCGTGATTTTACCCGGAGTTTCACTTGGGTTCGTAATTTTACCCGGACTTTTTAGTTGGGTTCGTATTTTTTACCCGGACTTTTAGTTGGGTTCGTAATTTTACCCGGACTTTTTAGTTGGGTTCGTAATTTTACCCGGAGTTTTAGTTGGGTTCGTAATTTTACCCCGAGTTTTAGTTGGGTTCGTAATTTTACCCGGAGTTTTAGTTGGGTTCGTAATTTTACCCGGAGTTTTAGTTGGGTTCGTAATTTTACCCGGACTTTTTAGTTGGGTTCGTATTTTTTACCCGGACTTTTAGTTGGGTTCGTAATTTTACCCGGAGTTTTAGTTGGGTTCGTAATTTTTCCCCGGAGTTTTAGTTGAGTTCGTAATTTTACCCGGAGTTTTAGTTGGGTTCGTAATTTTACCCGGACTTTTTAGTTGGGTTCGTATTTTTTACCCGGACTTTTAGTTGGGTTCGTAATTTTACCCGGAGTTTTAGTTGAGTTCGTAATTTTACCCGGAGTTTTAGTTGGGTTCGTAATTTTACCCGGATTTTTTAGTTGGGTTCGTAATTTTACCCGGACTTTTTAGTTGGGTTCGTAATTTTACCCGGACTTTTTAGTTGGGTTCGTAATTTTACCCGGAGTTTTAGTTGGGTTCGTAATTTTACCCGGACTTTTTAGTTGGGTTCGAATTTTTTTCCCGGACTTTTAGTTGGGTTCATAATTTTACCCGGAGTTTTAGTTGGGTTCGTAATTTTACCCGGACTTTTTAGTTGGGTTCGTATTTTTACCCGGAGTTTTAGTTGGGTTCGTATTTTTACCCGGAGTTTTAGTTGGATTCATATTTTTTACCCGGACTTTTTAGTTGGGTTAGTATTTTTGCCCGGAGTTTTAGTTGGGTTCGTATTTTTTACCCGGACTTTTAGTTGGGTTCGTAATTTTACCCGGAGTTTTAGTTGGGTTCGTAATTTTACCCGGAGTTTCACTTGGGTTCGTAATTTTACCCGGACTTTTTAGTTGGGTTCGTATTTTTTACCCGGACTTTTTAGTTGGGTTCGTATTTTTTACCCGGACTTTTAGTTGGGTTCGTAATTTTACCCGGAGTTTTAGTTGGGTTCGTAATTTTTCCCCGGAGTTTTAGTTGGGTTCGAATTTTTTTCCCGGACTTTTAGTTGGGTTCATAATTTTACCCGGAGTTTTAGTTGGGTTCGTAATTTTACCCGGACTTTTTAGTTGGGTTCGTATTTTTTACCCGGACTTTTAGTTGGGTTCGTAATTTTACCCGGAGTTTTAGTTGGATTCGTAATTTTACCCGGAGTTTTAGTTGGGTTCGTAATTTTACCCGGAGTCTAGAGTTAATAGTTGGGTTCGTATTTTTACCCGGACTTTTAGTTGGGTTCGTAATTTTACCCGGAGTTTTAGTTGGGTTCGTAATTTTACCCGGAGTTTTAGTTGGGTTCGTAATTTTACCCGGAGTTTTACTTGGGTTCGTAATTTTACCCGGAGTTTTACTTGGCTTCGTAATTTTACCCGGAGTTTTAGTTGGGTTCGTAATTTTACCCGGAGTTTTAGTTGGGTTCGTTATTTTACCCGGACTTTTTAGTTGGGTTCGTATTTTTTACCCGGACTTTTAGTTGGGTTCGTAATTTTACCCGGAGTTTTAGTTGGGTTCGTAATTTTACCCGGAGTTTTAGTTGAGTTCGTAATTTTACCCGGAGCTTTAGTTGGGTTCGTAATTTTACCCGGACTTTTTAGTTGGGTTCGTAATTTTACCCGGACTTTTTAGTTGGGTTCGTATTTTTTACCCGGAGTTTTAGTTGGGTTCGTAATTTTACCCGGAGTTTTAGTTGGGTTCGTAATTTTACCCGGACTTTTTAGTTGGGTTCGTATTTTTTACCCGGACTTTTAGTTGGGTTCGTAATTTTACCCGGAGTTTTAGTTGGGTTTGAATTTTTTACCCGGAGTTTTAGTTGGGTTCGTATTTTTTACCCGGAGTTTTAGTTGGGTTCGTATTTTTACCCGGAGTTTTAGTTGTGTTGGTAATTTTACCCGGAGTTTTAGTTGGGTTCATATTTTTTACCCGGAGTTTTAGTTGGGTTCGTAATTTTACCCGGACTTTTTAGTTGGGTTCGTATTTTTTACCCGGACTTTTAGTTGGGTTCGTATTTTTACCCGGAGTTTTAGTTGGGTTCGTATTTTTACCCCGAGTTTTAGTTGGATTCATATTTTTTACCCGGACTTTTTAGTTGGGTTAGTATTTTTGCCCGGAGTTTTAGTTGGGTTCGTATTTTTTACCCGGACTTTTAGTTGGGTTCGTAATTTTACCCGGAGTTTTAGTTGGGTTCGTGATTTTACCCGGAGTTTCACTTGGGTTCGTAATTTTACCCGGACTTTTTAGTTGGGTTCGTATTTTTTACCCGGACTTTTAGTTGGGTTCGTAATTTTACCCGGACTTTTTAGTTGGGTTCGTAATTTTACCCGGAGTTTTAGTTGGGTTCGTAATTTTACCCCGAGTTTTAGTTGGGTTCGTAATTTTACCCGGAGTTTTAGTTGGGTTCGTAATTTTACCCGGAGTTTTAGTTGGGTTCGTAATTTTACCCGGACTTTTTAGTTGGGTTCGTATATTTTACCCGGACTTTTAGTTGGGTTCGTAATTTTACCCGGAGTTTTAGTTGGGTTCGTAATTTTTCCCCGGAGTTTTAGTTGAGTTCGTAATTTTACCCGGAGTTTTAGTTGGGTTCGTAATTTTACCCGGACTTTTTAGTTGGGTTCGTATTTTTTACCCGGACTTTTAGTTGGGTTCGTAATTTTACCCGGAGTTTTAGTTGAGTTCGTAATTTTACCCGGAGTTTTAGTTGGGTTCGTAATTTTACCCGGATTTTTTAGTTGGGTTCGTAATTTTACCCGGACTTTTTAGTTGGGTTCGTAATTTTACCCGGACTTTTTAGTTGGGTTCGTAATTTTACCCGGAGTTTTAGTTGGGTTCGTAATTTTACCCGGACTTTTTAGTTGGGTTCGAATTTTTTTCCCGGACTTTTAGTTGGGTTCATAATTTTACCCGGAGTTTTAGTTGGGTTCGTAATTTTACCCGGACTTTTTAGTTGGGTTCGTATTTTTACCCGGAGTTTTAGTTGGGTTCGTATTTTTACCCGGAGTTTTAGTTGGATTCATATTTTTTACCCGGACTTTTTAGTTGGGTTAGTATTTTTGCCCGGAGTTTTAGTTGGGTTCGTATTTTTTACCCGGACTTTTAGTTGGGTTCGTAATTTTACCCGGAGTTTTAGTTGGGTTCGTAATTTTACCCGGAGTTTCACTTGGGTTCGTAATTTTACCCGGACTTTTTAGTTGGGTTCGTATTTTTTACCCGGACTTTTTAGTTGGGTTCGTATTTTTTACCCGGACTTTTAGTTGGGTTCGTAATTTTACCCGGAGTTTTAGTTGGGTTCGTAATTTTTCCCCGGAGTTTTAGTTGACTTCGTAATTTTACCCGGAGTTTTAGTTGGGTTCGTAATTTTACCCGGACTTTTTAGTTGGGTTCGTATTTTTTACCCGGACTTTTAGTTGGGTTCGTAATTTTACCCGGAGTTTTAGTTGAGTTCGTAATTTTACCCGGAGTTTTAGTTGGGTTCGTAATTTTACCCGGATTTTTTAGTTGGGTTCGTAATTTTACCCGGACTTTTTAGTTGGGTTCGTAATTTTACCCGGACTTTTTAGTTGGGTTCGTAATTTTACCCGGAGTTTTAGTTGGGTTCGTAATTTTACCCGGACTTTTTAGTTGGGTTCGAATTTTTTTCCCGGACTTTTAGTTGGGTTCATAATTTTACCCGGAGTTTTAGTTGGGTTCGTAATTTTACCCGGACTTTTTAGTTGGGTTCGTATTTTTTACCCGGACTTTTAGTTGGGTTCGTAATTTTACCCGGAGTTTTAGTTGGATTCGTAATTTTACCCGGAGTTTTAGTTGGGTTCGTAATTTTACCCGGAGTCTTGAGTTAATAGTTGGGTTCGTATTTTTACCCGGACTTTTAGTTGGGTTCGTAATTTTACCCGGAGTTTTAGTTGGGTTCGTAATTTTACCCGGAGTTTTAGTTGGGTTCGTAATTTTACCCGGAGTTTTACTTGGGTTCGTAATTTTACCCGGAGTTTTACTTGGGTTCGTAATTTTACCCGGAGTTTTAGTTGGGTTCGTAATTTTACCCGGAGTTTTAGTTGGGTTCGTTATTTTACCCGGACTTTTTAGTTGGGTTCGTATTTTTTACCCGGACTTTTAGTTGGGTTCGTAATTTTACCCGGAGTTTTAGTTGGGTTCGTAATTTTACCCGGAGTTTTAGTTGAGTTCGTAATTTTACCCGGAGCTTTAGTTGGGTTCGTAATTTTACCCGGACTTTTTAGTTGGGTTCGTAATTTTACCCGGACTTTTTAGTTGGGTTCGTATTTTTTACCCGGAGTTTTAGTTGGGTTCGTAATTTTACCCGGAGTTTTAGTTGGGTTCGTAATTTTACCCGGACTTTTTAGTTGGGTTCGTATTTTTTACCCGGACTTTTAGTTGGGTTCGTAATTTTACCCGGAGTTTTAGTTGGGTTCGAATTTTTTACCCGGAGTTTTAGTTGGGTTCGTATTTTTTACCCGGAGTTTTAGTTGGGTTCGTATTTTTACCCGGAGTTTTAGTTGTGTTGGTAATTTTACCCGGAGTTTTAGTTGGGTTCATATTTTTTACCCGGAGTTTTAGTTGGGTTCGTAATTTTACCCGGACTTTTTAGTTGGGTTAGTATTTTTGCCCGGAGTTTTAGTTGGGTTCGTATTTTTTACCCGGACTTTTAGTTGGGTTCGTAATTTTACCCGGAGTTTTAGTTGGGTTCGTAATTTTACCCGGAGTTTCACTTGGGTTCGTAATTTTACCCGGACTTTTTAGTTGGGTTCGTATTTTTTACCCGGACTTTTTAGTTGGGTTCGTATTTTTTACCCGGACTTTTAGTTGGGTTCGTAATTTTACCCGGAGTTTTAGTTGGGTTCGTAATTTTTCCCCGGAGTTTTAGTTGACTTCGTAATTTTACCCGGAGTTTTAGTTGGGTTCGTAATTTTACCCGGACTTTTTAGTTGGGTTCGTATTTTTTACCCGGACTTTTAGTTGGGTTCGTAATTTTACCCGGAGTTTTAGTTGAGTTCGTAATTTTACCCGGAGTTTTAGTTGGGTTCGTAATTTTACCCGGATTTTTTAGATGGGTTCGTAATTTTACCCGGACTTTTTAGTTGGGTTCGTAATTTTACCCGGACTTTTTAGTTGGGTTCGTAATTTTACCCGGAGTTTTAGTTGGGTTCGTAATTTTACCCGGACTTTTTAGTTGGGTTCGAATTTTTTTCCCGGACTTTTAGTTGGGTTCATAATTTTACCCGGAGTTTTAGTTGGGTTCGTAATTTTACCCGGACTTTTTAGTTGGGTTCGTATTTTTTACCCGGACTTTTAGTTGGGTTCGTAATTTTACCCGGAGTTTTAGTTGGATTCGTAATTTTACCCGGAGTTTTAGTTGGGTTCGTAATTTTACCCGGAGTCTTGAGTTAATAGTTGGGTTCGTATTTTTACCCGGACTTTTAGTTGGGTTCGTAATTTTACCCGGAGTTTTAGTTGGGTTCGTAATTTTACCCGGAGTTTTAGTTGGGTTCGTAATTTTACCCGGAGTTTTACTTGGGTTCGTAATTTTACCCGGAGTTTTACTTGGGTTCGTAATTTTACCCGGAGTTTTAGTTGGGTTCGTAATTTTACCCGGAGTTTTAGTTGGGTTCGTTATTTTACCCGGACTTTTTAGTTGGGTTCGTATTTATTACCCGGACTTTTAGTTGGGTTCGTAATTTTACCCGGAGTTTTAGTTGGGTTCGTAATTTTACCCGGAGTTTTAGTTGAGTTCGTAATTTTACCCGGAGCTTTAGTTGGGTTCGTAATTTTACCCGGACTTTTTAGTTGGGTTCGTAATTTTACCCGGACTTTTTAGTTGGGTTCGTATTTTTTACCCGGAGTTTTAGTTGGGTTCGTAATTTTACCCGGAGTTTTAGTTGGGTTCGTAATTTTACCCGGACTTTTTAGTTGGGTTCGTATTTTTTACCCGGACTTTTAGTTGGGTTCGTAATTTTACCCGGAGTTTTAGTTGGGTTCGAATTTTTTACCCGGAGTTTTAGTTGGGTTCGTATTTTTTACCCGGAGTTTTAGTTGGGTTCGTATTTTTACCCGGAGTTTTAGTTGTGTTGGTAATTTTACCCGGAGTTTTAGTTGGGTTCATATTTTTTACCCGGAGTTTTAGTTGGGTTCGTAATTTTACCCGGACTTTTTAGTTGGGTTCGTATTTTTTACCCGGACTTTTAGTTGGGTTCGTATTTTTACCCGGAGTTTTAGTTGGGTTCGTATTTTTACCCGGAGTTTTAGTTGGATTCATATTTTTTACCCGGACTTTTTAGTTGGGTTAGTATTTTTGCCCGGAGTTTTAGTTGGGTTCGTATTTTTTACCCGGACTTTTAGTTGGGTTCGTAATTTTACCCGGAGTTTTAGTTGGGTTCGTAATTTTACCCGGAGTTTCACTTGGGTTCGTAATTTTACCCGGACTTTTTAGTTGGGTTCGTATTTTTTACCCGGACTTTTAGTTGGGTTCGTAATTTTACCCGGACTTTTTAGTTGGGTTCGTATTTTTTTCCCGGACTTTTAGTTGGGTTCGTAATTTTACCCGGAGTTTTAGTTAGGTTCGTACTTTTACCCGGAGTTTTACTTGGGTTCGTAATTTTACCCGGACTTTTTAGTTGGGTTCGTAATTTTACCCGGAGTTTTAGTTGGGTTCGTAATTTTACCCGGAGCTTTAGTTGGGTTCGTAATTTTACCCGGAGTTTTACTTGGGTTCGTAATTTTACCCGGAGTTTTACTTGGGTTCGTAATTTTACCCGGAGTTTTAGTTGGGTTCGTAATTTTACCCGGACTTTTTAGTTGGGTTCGTATTTTTTACCCGGACTTTTAGTTGGGTTCGTAATTTTACCCGGAGTTTTAGTTGGGTTCGTAATTTTACCCGGAGTTTTAGTTGAGTTCGTAATTTTACCCGGAGTTTTAGTTGGGTTCGTAATTTTACCCGGACTTTTTAGTTGGGTTCGTAATTTTACCCGGCCTTTTTATTTGGGTTCGTATTTTTTATCCGGAGTTTTAGTTGGGTTCGTAATTTTACCCGGAGTTTTAGTTGGGTTCGTAATTTTACCCGGACTTTTTAGTTGGGTTCGTATTTTTTACCCGGACTTTTAGTTGGGTTCGTAATTTTACCCGGAGTTTTAGTTGGGTTCGTATTTTTTACCCGGAGTTTTAGTTGGGTTCGTATTTTTTACCCGGAGTTTTAGTTGGGTTCGTATTTTTACCCGGAGTTTTAGTTGTGTTGGTAATTTTACCCGGAGTTTTAGTTGGGTTCATATTTTTTACCGGACTTTTTAGTTGGGTTCGTATTTTTTACCCGGAGTTTTAGTTGGGTTCGTATTTTTACCCGGAGTTTTAGTTGGGTTCGTATTTTTTACCCGGACTTTTTAGTTGGGTTAGTATTTTTGCCCGGAGTTTTAGTTGGGTTCGTATTTTTACCCGGAGTTTTAGTTGGGTTCGTATTTTTACCCGGAGTTTTAGTTGGGTCCGTATTTTTTACCCGGAGTTTTAGTTGGGTTCGTATTTTTACCCGGAGTTTTAGTTGGGTTCGTATTTTTACCCGGAGTTTTATGTTAGGTTCGTATTTTTTACCCGGACTTTTTAGTTGGGTTAGTATTTTTGCCCGGAGTTTTAGTTGGGTTCGTATTTTTTTACCCGGAGTTTTAGTTGGGTTCTAAATGTTACCCGGACTTTTTTGTTTGGTTCGTATTTTTTACCCGGAGTTTTAGTTGGGTTCGTAATTTTACCCGGACTTTTTAGTTGGGTTCGTAATTTTACCCGGAGTTTTAGTTGGGTTCGTAATTTTACCCCGAGTTTTAGTTGGGTTCGTAATTTTACCCGGAGTTTTAGTTGGGTTCGTAATTTTACCCGGAGTTTTAGTTGGGTTCGTAATTTTACCCGGACTTTTTAGTTGGGTTCGTATTTTTTACCCGGACTTTTAGTTGGGTTCGTAATTTTACCCGGAGTTTTAGTTGGGTTCGTAATTTTTCCCCGGAGTTTTAGTTGGGTTCGTATTTTTTACCCGGACTTTTAGTTGGGTTCGTAATTTTACCCGGAGTTTTAGTTGGGTTCGAATTTTTTACCCGGAGTTTTAGTTGGGTTCGTATTTTTTACCCGGAGTTTTAGTTGGGTTCGTATTTTTACCCGGAGTTTTAGTTGTGTTGGTAATTTTACCCGGAGTTTTAGTTGGGTTCATATTTTTTACCCGGAGTTTTAGTTGGGTTCGTAATTTTACCCGGACTTTTTAGTTGGGTTCGTATTTTTTACCCGGACTTTTAGTTGGGTTCGTATTTTTACCCGGAGTTTTAGTTGGGTTCGTATTTTTACCCGGAGTTTTAGTTGGATTCATATTTTTTACCCGGACTTTTTAGTTGGGTTAGTATTTTTGCCCGGAGTTTTAGTTGGGTTCGTATTTTTTACCCGGACTTTTAGTTGGGTTCGTAATTTTACCCGGAGTTTTAGTTGGGTTCGTAATTTTACCCGGAGTTTCACTTGGTTTCGTAATTTTACCCGGACTTTTTAGTTGGGTTCGTATTTTTTACCCGGACTTTTAGTTGGGTTCGTAATTTTACCCGGACTTTTTAGTTGGGTTCGTATTTTTTTCCCGGACTTTTAGTTGGGTTCGTAATTTTACCCGGAGTTTTAGTTAGGTTCGTACTTTTACCCGGAGTTTTACTTGGGTTCGTAATTTTACCCGGACTTTTTAGTTGGGTTCGTAATTTTACCCGGAGTTTTAGTTGGGTTCGTAATTTTACCCGGAGCTTTAGTTGGGTTCGTAATTTTACCCGGAGTTTTACTTGGGTTCGTAATTTTACCCGGAGTTTTACTTGGGTTCGTAATTTTACCCGGAGTTTTAGTTGGGTTCGTAATTTTACCCGGACTTTTTAGTTGGGTTCGTATTTTTTACCCGGACTTTTAGTTGGGTTCGTAATTTTACCCGGAGTTTTAGTTGGGTTCGTAATTTTACCCGGAGTTTTAGTTGAGTTCGTAATTTTACCCGGAGTTTTAGTTGGGTTCGTAATTTTACCCGGACTTTTTAGTTGGGTTCGTAATTTTACCCGGCCTTTTTATTTGGGTTCGTATTTTTTATCCGGAGTTTTAGTTGGGTTCGTAATTTTACCCGGAGTTTTAGTTGGGTTCGTAATTTTACCCGGACTTTTTAGTTGGGTTCGTATTTTTTACCCGGACTTTTAGTTGGGTTCGTAATTTTACCCGGAGTTTTAGTTGGGTTCGTATTTTTTACCCGGAGTTTTAGTTGGGTTCGTATTTTTTACCCGGAGTTTTAGTTGGGTTCGTATTTTTACCCGGAGTTTTAGTTGTGTTGGTAATTTTACCCGGAGTTTTAGTTGGGTTCATATTTTTTACCGGACTTTTTAGTTGGGTTCGTATTTTTTACCCGGAGTTTTAGTTGGGTTCGTATTTTTACCCGGAGTTTTAGTTGGGTTCGTATTTTTTACCCGGACTTTTTAGTTGGGTTAGTATTTTTGCCCGGAGTTTTAGTTGGGTTCGTATTTTTACCCGGAGTTTTAGTTGGGTTCGTATTTTTACCCGGAGTTTTAGTTGGGTCCGTATTTTTTACCCGGAGTTTTAGTTGGGTTCGTATTTTTACCCGGAGTTTTAGTTGGGTTCGTATTTTTACCCGGAGTTTTATGTTAGGTTCGTATTTTTTACCCGGACTTTTTAGTTGGGTTAGTATTTTTGCCCGGAGTTTTAGTTGGGTTCGTATTTTTTTACCCGGAGTTTTAGTTGGGTTCTAAATGTTACCCGGACTTTT
>CAXIES010000517.1:0-53355 GCA_964023965.1 Melinopterus prodromus
GTTGGCTTCGTAATTTTACCCGGACTTTTTAGTTGGGTTCGTATTTTTTACCCGGAGTTTTAGTTGGGTTCGTAATTTTACCCGGAGTTTTAGTTGGGTTCGTAATTTTACCCGGACTTTTTAGTTGGGTTCGTATTTTTTACCCGGACTTTTAGTTGGGTTCGTAATTTTAACCCGGAGTTTTAGTTGGGTTCGAATTTTTTACCCGGAGTTTTAGTTGGGTTCGTATTTTTTACCCGGAGTTTTAGTTGGGTTCGTATTTTTACCCGGAGTTTTAGTTGTGTTGGTAATTTTACCCGGAGTTTTAGCTGGGTTCATATTTTTTACCCGGAGTTTTAGTTGGGTTCGTATTTTTACCCGGAGTTTTAGTTGGGTTCGTATTTTTACCCGGAGTTTTAGTTGGGTTCGTATTTTTTACCCGGACTTTTTAGTTGGGTTAGTATTTTTGCCCGGAGTTTTAGTTGGGTTCGTATTTTTTACCCGGACTTTTAGTTGGGTTCGTAATTTTACCCGGAGTTTTAGTTGGGTTCGTAATTTTACCCGGAGTTTCACTTGGGTTCGTAATTTTACCCGGACTTTTTAGTTGGGTTCGTAATTTTACCCGGAGTTTTAGTTGGGTTCGTAATTTTACCCGGAGTTTTACTTGGGTTCGTAATTTTACCCGGACTTTTTAGTTGGGTTCGTATTTTTTACCCGGAGTTTTAGTTGGGTTCGTAATTTTACCGGAGTTTTAGCTGGGTTCGTAATTTTACCCGGAGTTTTAGTTGGGTTCGTAATTTTACCCGGAGTTTTACTTGGGTTCGTAATTTTACCCGGAGTTTTACTTGGGTTCGTAATTTTACCCGGAGTTTTAGTTGGGTTCGTAATTTTACCCGGACTTTTTAGTTGGGTTCGTATTTTTTACCCGGACTTTTAGTTGGGTTCGTAGTTTTACCCGGAGTTTTAGTTGGGTTCGTAATTTTACCCGGAGTTTTAGTTGGGTTCATATTTTTTACCGGACCTTTTAGTTGGGTTCGTATTTTTTACCCGGAGTTTTAGTTGGGTTCGTATTTTTTACCCGGAGTTTTAGTTGGGTTCGTATTTTTACCCGGAGTTTTAGTTGGGTTCGTATTTTTACCCGGAGTTTTAGTTGGGTTCGTATTTTTTACCCGGACTTTTTAGTTGGGTTAGTATTTTTGCCCGGAGTTTTAGTTGGGTTCGTATTTTTTACCCGGAGTTTTATTTGGGTTCGTATTTTTTACCCGGAGTTTTAGTTGGGTTCGAATTTTTACCCGGAGTTTTAGTTGGGTTCGTATTTTTACCCGGAGTTTTAGTTGGGTTCGTATTTTTTACCCGCAGTTTTAGTTGGGTTCGTATTTTTACCCGGAGCTTTAGTTGGGTTCGTATTTTTACCCGGAGTTTTAGTTGGGGTCGTATTTTTTACCCGGAGTTTTAGTTGGGTTCGTAATTTTACCCGGACTTTTTAGTTGGGTTCGTATTTTTTACCCGGACTTCTAGTTGGGTTCGTAATTTTACCCGGAGTTTTAGTTGGGTTCGTAATTTTACCCGGAGTTTTAGTTGAGTTCGTAATTTTACCCGGAGTTTTAGTTGGGTTCGTAATTTTACCCGGACTTTTTAGTTGGGATCGTAATTTTACCCGGACTTTTTAGTTGGGTGCCGTACTTTTTACCCGGAGTTTTAGTTGGGTTCGTAATTTTACCCGGAGTTTTAGTTGGGTTCGTAATTTTACCCGGACTTTTTAGTTGTGTTGGTAATTTTACCCGGAGTTTTAGTTGGGTTCATATTTTTTACCGGACTTTTTAGTTGGGTTCGTATTTTTTACCCGGAGTTTTAGTTGGGTTCGTATTTTTTACCCGGAGTTTTAGTTGGGTTCGTATTTTTACCCGGAGTTTTAGTTGGGTTCGTATATTTACCAAGAGTTTTAGTTGGGTTCGTATTTTTTACCCGGACTTTTTAGTTGGGTTAGTATTTTTGCCCGGAGTTTTAGTTGGGTTCGTATTTTTTAGCCGGAGTTTTAGTTGGGTTCGTATTTTTTACCCGGAGTTTTAGTTGGGTTCGTATTTTTACCCGGAGTTTTAGTTGGGTTCGTATTTTTACCCGGAGTTTTAGTTGGGTTCGTATTTTTTACCCGGAGTTTTAGTTGGGTTCGTATTTTTACCCGGAGTTTTAGTTGGGTTCGTAATTTTACCCGGACTTTTTAGTTGGGTTCGTAATTTTACCCGGACTTTTTAGTTGGGTTCGTATTTTTTACCCGGACTTTTAGTTGGGTTCGTAATTTTACCCGGAGTTTTAGTTGGGTTCGTAATTTTACCCGGAGTTTTAGTTGGGTTCGTAATTTTACCCGGAGTCTTGAGTTAATAGTTGGGTTCGTATTTTTACCCGGACTTTTAGTTGGGTTCGTAATTTTACCCGGAGTTTTAGTTGGGTTCGTAATTTTACCCGGAGTTTTAGTTGGGTCCGTAATTTTACCCGGAGTTTTACTTGGGTTCGTAATTTTACCCGGAGTTTTACTTGGGTTCGTAATTTTACCCGGAGTTTTAGTTGGGTTCGTATTTTTTACCCGGACTTTTAGTTGGGTTCGTAATTTTACCCGGACTTTTTAGTTGGGTTCGTATTTTTTACCCGGACTTTTAGTTGGGTTCGTAGTTTTACCCGGAGTTTTAGTTGGGTTCGTAATTTTACCCGGAGTTTTAGTTGGGTTCGTAATTTTACCCGGACTTTTTAGTTGGGTTCGTATTTTTTACCCGGACTTTTAGTTGGGTTCGTAATTTTACCCGGAGTTTTAGTTGGGTTCGTAATTTTACCCGGAGTTTTAGTTGAGTTCGTAATTTTACCCGGAGTTTTAGTTGGGTTCGTAATTTTACCCGGACTTTTTAGTTGGGTTCGTAATTTTACCCGGACTTTTTAGTTGGGTTCGTATTTTTTACCCGGAGTTTTAGTTGGGTTCGTAATTTTACCCGGAGTTTTAGTTGGGTTCGTAATTTTACCCGGACTTTTTAGTTGGGTTCGTATTTTTTACCCGGACTTTTAGTTGGGTTCGTAATTTTACCCGGAGTTTTAGTTGGGTTCGAATTTTTTACCCGGAGTTTTAGTTGGGTTCGTATTTTTTACCCGGAGTTTTAGTTGGGTTCGTATTTTTACCCGGAGTTTTAGTTGTGTTGGTAATTTTACCCGGAGTTTTAGCTGGGTTCATATTTTTTACCCGGAGTTTTAGTTGGGTTCGTATTTTTACCCGGAGTTTTAGTTGGGTTCGTATTTTTACCCGGAGTTTTAGTTGGGTTCGTATTTTTTACCCGGACTTTTTAGTTGGGTTAGTATTTTTGCCCGGAGTTTTAGTTGGGTTCGTATTTTTTACCCGGACTTTTAGTTGGGTTCGTAATTTTACCCGGAGTTTTAGTTGGGTTCGTAATTTTACCCGGAGTTTCACTTGGGTTCGTAATTTTACCCGGACTTTTTAGTTGGGTTCGTAATTTTACCCGGAGTTTTAGTTGGGTTCGTAATTTTACCCGGAGTTTTACTTGGGTTCGTAATTTTACCCGGACTTTTTAGTTGGGTTCGTATTTTTTACCCGGACTTTTAGTTGGGTTCGTAATTTTACCCGGAGTTTTAGCTGGGTTCGTAATTTTACCCGGAGTTTTAGTTGGGTTCGTAATTTTACCCGGAGTTTTACTTGGGTTCGTAATTTTACCCGGAGTTTTACTTGGGTTCGTAATTTTACCCGGAGTTTTAGTTGGGTTCGTAATTTTACCCGGAGTTTTAGTTATGTTCGTAATTTTACCCGGACTTTTTAGTTGGGTTCGTATTTTTTACCCGGACTTTTAGTTGGGTTCGTAGTTTTACCCGGAGTTTTAGTTGGGTTCGTAATTTTACCCGGAGTTTTAGTTGGGTTCATATTTTTTACCGGACCTTTTAGTTGGGTTCGTATTTTTTACCCGGAGTTTTAGTTGGGTTCGTATTTTTTACCCGGAGTTTTAGTTGGGTTCGTATTTTTACCCGGAGTTTTAGTTGGGTTCGTATTTTTACCCGGAGTTTTAGTTGGGTTCGTATTTTTTACCCGGACTTTTTAGTTGGGTTAGTATTTTTGCCCGGAGTTTTAGTTGGGTTCGTATTTTTTACCCGGAGTTTTATTTGGGTTCGTATTTTTTACCCGGAGTTTTAGTTGGGTTCGAATTTTTACCCGGAGTTTTAGTTGGGTTCGTATTTTTACCCGGAGTTTTAGTTGGGTTCGTATTTTTTACCCGCAGTTTTAGTTGGGTTCGTATTTTTACCCGGAGCTTTAGTTGGGTTCGTATTTTTACCCGGAGTTTTAGTTGGGGTCGTATTTTTTACCCGGAGTTTTAGTTGGGTTCGTAATTTTACCCGGACTTTTTAGTTGGGTTCGTATTTTTTACCCGGACTTCTAGTTGGGTTCGTAATTTTACCCGGAGTTTTAGTTGGGTTCGTAATTTTACCCGGAGTTTTAGTTGAGTTCGTAATTTTACCCGGAGTTTTAGTTGGGTTCGTAATTTTACCCGGACTTTTTAGTTGGGATCGTAATTTTACCCGGACTTTTTAGTTGGGTGCCGTATTTTTTACCCGGAGTTTTAGTTGGGTTCGTAATTTTACCCGGAGTTTTAGTTGGGTTCGTAATTTTACCCGGACTTTTTAGTTGTGTTGGTAATTTTACCCGGAGTTTTAGTTGGGTTCATATTTTTTACCGGACTTTTTAGTTGGGTTCGTATTTTTTACCCGGAGTTTTAGTTGGGTTCGTATTTTTTACCCGGAGTTTTAGTTGGGTTCGTATTTTTACCCGGAGTTTTAGTTGGGTTCGTATATTTACCCGGAGTTTTAGTTGGGTTCGTATTTTTTACCCGGACTTTTTAGTTGGGTTAGTATTTTTGCCCGGAGTTTTAGTTGGGTTCGTATTTTTTAGCCGGAGTTTTAGTTGGGTTCGTATTTTTTACCCGGAGTTTTAGTTGGGTTCGTATTTTTACCCGGAGTTTTAGTTGGGTTCGTATTTTTACCCGGAGTTTTAGTTGGGTTCGTATTTTTTACCCGGAGTTTTAGTTGGGTTCGTATTTTTACCCGGAGTTTTAGTTGGGTTCGTAATTTTACCCGGACTTTTTAGTTGGGTTCGTAATTTTACCCGGACTTTTTAGTTGGGTTCGTATTTTTTACTCGGACTTTTAGTTGGGTTCGTAATTTTACCCGGAGTTTTAGTTGGGTTCGTAATTTTACCCGGAGTTTTAGTTGGGTTCGTAATTTTACCCGGAGTCTTGAGTTAATAGTTGGGTTCGTATTTTTACCCGGACTTTTAGTTGGGTTCGTAATTTTACCCGGAGTTTTAGTTGGGTTCGTAATTTTACCCGGAGTTTTAGTTGGGTTCGTAATTTTACCCGGAGTTTTACTTGGGTTCGTAATTTTACCCGGAGTTTTACTTGGGTTCGTAATTTTACACGGAGTTTTAGTTGGGTTCGTAATTTTACCTGGAGTTTTAGTTGGGTTCGTAATTTTACCCGGACTTTTTAGTTGGGTTCGTATTTTTTACCCGGACTTTTAGTTGGGTTCGTAATTTTACCCGGAGTTTTAGTTGGGTTCGTAATTTTACCCGGAGTTTTACTTGAGTTCGTAATTTTACCCGGAGTTTTAGTTAGGTTCGTAATTTTACCCGGACTTTTTAGTTGGGTTTTAATTTTACCCGGACTTTTTAGTTGGGTTCGTATTTTTTACCCGGAGTTTTAGTTGGGTTCGTAATTTTACCCGGAGTTTTAGTTGGGTTCGTAATTTTACCCGGACTTTTTAGTTGAGTTCGTATTTTTTACCCGGAGTTTTAGTTGGGTTCGTAATTTTACCCGGACTTTTTAGTTGGGATCGTAGTTTTACCCGGACTTTTTAGTTGGGTGCCGTATTTTTTACCCGGAGTTTTAGTTGGGTTCGTAATTTTACCCGGAGTTTTAGTTGGGTTCGTAATTTTACCCGGACTTTTTAGTTGTGTTGGTAATTTTACCCGGAGTTTTAGTTGGGTTCATATTTTTTACCGGACTTTTTAGTTGGGTTCGTATTTTTTAGCCGGAGTTTTAGTTGGGTTCGTATTTTTTACCCGGAGTTTTAGTTGGGTTCGTATTTTTACCCGGAGTTTTAGTTGGGTTCGTATTTTTACCCGGAGTTTTAGTTGGGTTCGTATTTTTTACCCGGAGTTTTAGTTGGGTTCGTATTTTTACCCGGAGTTTTAGTTGGGTTCGTAATTTTACCCGGACTTTTTAGTTGGGTTCGTAATTTTACCCGGACTTTTTAGTTGGGTTCGTATTTTTTACCCGGACTTTTAGTTGGGTTCGTAATTTTACCCGGAGTTTTAGTTGGGTTCGTAATTTTACCCGGAGTTTTAGTTGGGTTCGTAATTTTACCCGGATTCTTGAGTTAATAGTTGGGTTCGTATTTTTACCCGGACTTTTAGTTGGGTTCGTAATTTTACCCGGAGTTTTACTTGGGTTCGTAATTTTACCCGGAGTTTTACTTGGGTTCGTAATTTTACCCGGAGTTTTAGTTGGGTTCGTAATTTTACCCGGAGTTTTAGTTGGGTTCGTAACTTTACCCGGACTTTTTAGTTGGGTTCGTATTTTTTACCCGGACTTTTAGTTGGGTTCGTAATTTTACCCGGAGTTTTAGTTGGGTTCGTAATTTTACCCGGAGTTTTAGTTGAGTTCGTAATTTTACCCGGAGTTTTAGTTGGGTTCGTAATTTTACCCGGACTTTTTAGTTAGGTTCGTAATTTTACCCGGACTTTTTAGTTGGGTTCGTAATTTTACCCGGAGTTTTAGTTGGGTTCGTAATTTTATCCGGAGTTTTAGTTGGGTTCGTAATTTTACCCGGACTTTTTAGTTGTGTTCGTATTTTTTACCCGGACTTTTAGTTGGGTTCGTAATTTTACCCGGAGTTTTAGTTGGGTTCGAATTTTACCCGGACTTTTTAGTTGGGTTCGTATTTTTTACCCGGACTTTTAGTTGGGTTCGTAATTTTACCCGGAGTTTTAGTTGAGTTCGTAATTTTACCCGGAGTTTTAGTTGGGTTCGTAATTTTACCCGGACTTTTTAGTTGGGATCGTAATTTTACCCGGACTTTTTAGTTGGGTGCCGTATTTTTTACCCGGTGTTTTAGTTGGGTTCGTAATTTTACCCGGAGTTTTAGTTGGGTTCGTAATTTTACCCGGACTTTTTAGTTGTGTTGGTAATTTTACCCGGAGTTTTAGTTGGGTTCATATTTTTTACCGGGTTTTTTAGTTGGGTTCGTATTTTTTACCCGGAGTTTTAGTTGGGTTCGTATTTTTTACCCGGAGTTTTAGTTGGGTTCGTATTTTTACCCGGAGTTTTAGTTGGGTTCGTATTTTTACCCGGAGTTTTAGTTGGGTTCGTATTTTTTACCCGGACTTTTTAGTTGGGTTAGTATTTTTGCCCGGAGTTTTAGTTGGGTTCGTATTTTTTAGCCGGAGTTTTAGTTGGGTTCGTATTTTTTACCCGGAGTTTTAGTTGGGTTCGTATTTTTACCCGGAGTTTTAGTTGGGTTCGTATTTTTACCCGGAGTTTTAGTTGGGTTCGTATTTTTTACCCGGAGTTTTAGTTGGGTTCGTATTTTTACCCGGAGTTTTAGTTGGGTTCGTAATTTTACCCGGACTTTTTAGTTGGGTTCGTAATTTTACCCGGACTTTTTAGTTGGGTTCGTATTTTTTACCCGGACTTTTAGTTGGGTTCGTAATTTTACCCGGAGTTTTAGTTGGGTTCGTAATTTTACCCGGAGTTTTAGTTGGGTTCGTAATTTTACACGGAGTCTTGAGTTAATAGTTGGGTTCGTATTTTTACCCGGACTTTTAGTTGGGTTCGTAATTTTACCCGGAGTTTTAGTTGGGTTCGTAATTTTACCCGGAGTTTTAGTTGGGTTCGTAATTTTACCCGGAGTTTTACTTGGGTTCGTAATTTTACCCGGAGTTTTACTTGGGTTCGTAATTTTACCCGGAGTTTTAGTTGGGTTCGTAATTTTACCCGGAGTTTTAGTTGGGTTCGTAATTTTACCCGGACTTTTTAGTTGGGTTCGTATTTTTTACCCGGACTTTTAGTTGGGTTCGTAATTTTACCCGGAGTTTTAGTTGGGTTCGTAATTTTACCCGGAGTTTTAGTTGAGTTCGTAATTTTACCCGGAGTTTTAGTTGGGTTCGTAATTTTACCCGGACTTTTTAGTTGGGTTCGTAATTTTACCCGGACTTTTTAGTTGGGTTCGTATTTTTTACCCGGAGTTTTAGTTGGGTTCGTAATTTTACCCGGAGTTTTAGTTGGGTTCGTAATTTTACCCGGACTTTTTAGTTGGGTTCGTATTTTTTACCCGGACTTTTAGTTGGGTTCGTAATTTTACCCGGAGTTTTAGTTGGGTTCGAATTTTTTACCCGGAGTTTTAGTTGGGTTCGTATTTTTTACCCGGAGTTTTAGTTGGGTTCGTATTTTTACCCGGAGTTTTAGTTGTGTTGGTAATTTTACCCGGAGTTTTAGCTGGGTTCATATTTTTTACCCGGAGTTTTAGTTGGGTTCGTATTTTTACCCGGAGTTTTAGTTGGGTTCGTATTTTTACCCGGAGTTTTAGTTGGGTTCGTATTTTTCACCCGGACTTTTTAGTTGGGTTAGTATTTTTGCCCGGAGTTTTAGTTGGGTTCGTATTTTTTACCCGGACTTTTAGTTGGGTTCGTAATTTTACCCGGAGTTTCACTTGGGTTCGTAATTTTACCCGGACTTTTTAGTTGGGTTCGTAATTTTACCCGGAGTTTTAGTTGGGTTCGTAATTTTACCCGGAGTTTTACTTGGGTTCGTAATTTTACCCGGACTTTTTAGTTGGGTTCGTATTTTTTACCCGGACTTTTAGTTGGGTTCGTAATTTTACCCGGAGTTTTAGCTGGGTTCGTAATTTTACCCGGAGTTTTAGTTGGGTTCGTAATTTTACCCGGAGTTTTACTTGGGTTCGTAATTTTACCCGGAGTTTTACTTGGGTTCGTAATTTTACCCGGAGTTTTAGTTGGGTTCGTAATTTTACCCGTAGTTTTAGTTGGGTTCGTAATTTTACCCGGACTTTTTAGTTGGGTTCGTATTTTTTACCCGGACTTTTAGTTGGGTTCGTAGTTTTACCCGGAGTTTTAGTTGGGTTCGTAATTTTACCCGGAGTTTTAGTTGGGTTCATATTTTTTACCGGACCTTTTAGTTGGGTTCGTATTTTTTACCCGGAGTTTTAGTTTGGTTCGTATTTTTTACCCGGAGTTTTAGTTGGGTTCGTATTTTTACCCGGAGTTTTAGTTGGGTTCGTATTTTTACCCGGAGTTTTAGTTGGGTTCGTATTTTTTACCCGGACTTTTTAGTTGGGTTAGTATTTTTGCCCGGAGTTTTAGTTGGGTTCGTATTTTTTACCCGGAGTTTTATTTGGGTTCGTATTTTTTACCCGGAGTTTTAGTTGGGTTCGAATTTTTACCCGGAGTTTTAGTTGGGTTCGTATTTTTACCCGGAGTTTTAGTTGGGTTCGTAATTTTACCCGGACTTTTTAGTTGTGTTCGTATTTTTTACCCGGACTTCTAGTTGGGTTCGTAATTTTACCCGGAGTTTTAGTTGGGTTCGTAATTTTACCCGGAGTTTTAGTTGAGTTTGTAATTTTACCCGGAGTTTTAGTTGGGTTCGTAATTTTACCCGGACTTTTTAGTTGGGATCGTAATTTTACCCGGACTTTTTAGTTGGGTGCCGTATTTTTTACCCGGAGTTTTAGTTGGGTTCGTAATTTTACCCGGAGTTTTAGTTGGGTTCGTAATTTTACCCGGACTTTTTAGTTGTGTTGGTAATTTTACCCGGAGTTTTAGTTGGGTTCATATTTTTTACCGGACTTTTTAGTTGGGTTCGTATTTTTTACCCGGAGTTTTAGTTGGGTTCGTATTTTTTACCCGGAGTTTTAGTTGGGTTCGTATTTTTACCCGGAGTTTTAGTTGGGTTCGTATATTTACCCGGAGTTTTAGTTGGGTTCGTATTTTTTACCCGGACTTTTTAGTTGGGTTAGTATTTTTGCCCGGAGTTTTAGTTGGGTTCGTATTTTTTACCCGGAGTTTTAGTTGGGTTCGTATTTTTACCCGGAGTTTTAGTTGGGTTCGTATTTTTACCCGGAGTTTTAGTTGGTTCGTATTTTTTACCCGGAGTTTTAGTTGGGTTCGTATTTTTACCCGGAGTTTTAGTTGGGTTCGTAATTTTACCCGGACTTTTTAGTTGGGTTCGTAATTTTACCCGGACTTTTTAGTTGGGTTCGTATTTTTTACCCGGACTTTTAGTTGGGTTCGTAATTTTACCCGGAGTTTTAGTTGGGTTCGTAATTTTACCCGGAGTTTTAGTTGGGTTCGTAATTTTACCCGGAGTCTTGAGTTAATAGTTGGGTTCGTATTTTTACCCGGACTTTTAGTTGGGTTCGTAATTTTACCCGGAGTTTTAGTTGGGTTCGTAATTTTACCCGGAGTTTTAGTTGGGTTCGTAATTTTACCCGGAGTTTTACTTGGGTTCGTAATTTTACCCGGAGTTTTACTTGGGTTCGTAATTTTACCCGGAGTTTTAGTTGGGTTCGTAATTTTACCCGGACTTTTTAGTTGGGTTCGTATTTTTTACCCGGACTTTTAGTTGGGTTCGTAATTTTACCCGGAGTTTTAGTTGGGTTCGTAATTTTACCCGGAGTTTTACTTGAGTTCGTAATTTTACCCGGAGTTTTAGTTGGGTTCGTAATTTTACCCGGACTTTTTAGTTGGGTTTTAATTTTACCCGGACTTTTTAGTTGGGTTCGTATTTTTTACCCGGAGTTTTAGTTGGGTTCGTAATTTTACCCGGAGTTTTAGTTGGGTTCGTAATTTTACCCGGACTTTTTAGTTGAGTTCGTATTTTTTACCCGGAGTTTTAGTTGGGTTCGTAATTTTACCCGGAGTTTTAGTTGGGTTCGAATTTTACCCGGACTTTTTAGTTGGGTTCGTATTTTTTACCCGGAGTTTTAGTTGGGTTCGTAATTTTACCCGGAGTTTTAGTTGGGTTCGTAATTTTACCCGGACTTTTTAGTTGGGTTCGTATTTTTTACCCGGACTTTTAGTTGGGTTCGTAATTTTACCCGGAGTTTTAGTTGGGTTCGTAATTTTACCCGGAGTTTTAGTTGGGTTCGTAATTTTACCCGGAGTTTTAGTTGGGTTCGTAATTTTACCCGGAGTCTTGAGTTAATAGTTGGGTTCGTATTTTTACCCGGACTTTTAGTTGGGTTCGTAATTTTACCCGGAGTTTTAGTTGGGTTCGTAATTTTACCCGGAGTTTTAGTTGGGTTCGTAATTTTACCCGGACTTTTTAGTTGGGTTCGTATTTTTTACCCGGACTTTTAGTTGGGTTCGTAATTTTACCCGGAGTTTTAGTTGGGTTCGAATTTTACCCGGACTTTTTAGTTGGGTTCGTATTTTTTACCCGGACTTTTAGTTGGGTTCGTAATTTTACCCGGAGTTTTAGTTGAGTTCGTAATTTTACCCGGAGTTTTAGTTGGGTTCGTAATTTTACCCGGAGTTTTAGTTGGGTTCGTAATTTTACCCGGACTTTTTAGTTGTGTTGGTAATTTTACCCGGAGTTTTAGTTGGGTTCATATTTTTTACCGGACTTTTTAGTTGGGATCGTAATTTTACCCGGACTTTTTAGTTGGGTGCCGTATTTTTTACCCGGAGTTTTAGTTGGGTTCGTAATTTTACCCGGAGTTTTAGTTGGGTTCGTAATTTTACCCGGACTTTTTAGTTGTGTTGGTAATTTTACCCGGAGTTTTAGTTGGGTTCATATTTTTTACCGGACTTTTTAGTTGGGTTCGTATTTTTTACCCGGAGTTTTAGTTGGGTTCGTATTTTTTACCCGGAGTTTTAGTTGGGTTCGTATTTTTACCCGGAGTTTTAGTTGGGTTCGTATTTTTACCCGGAGTTTTAGTTGGGTTCGTATTTTTACCCGGAGTTTTAGTTGGGTTCGTATTTTTTACCCGGACTTTTTAGTTGGGTTAGTATTTTTGCCCGGAGTTTTAGTTGGGTTCGTATTTTTTAGCCGGAGTTTTAGTTGGGTTCGTATTTTTTACCCGGAGTTTTAGTTGGGTTCGTATTTTTACCCGGAGTTTTAGTTGGGTTCGTATTTTTACCCGGAGTTTTAGTTGGGTTCGTATTTTTTACCCGGAGTTTTAGTTGGGTTCGTATTTTTACCCGGAGTTTTAGTTGGGTTCGTAATTTTACCCGGACTTTTTAGTTGGGTTCGTAATTTTACCCGGACTTTTTAGTTGGGTTCGTATTTTTTACCCGGACTTTTAGTTGGGTTCGTAATTTTACCCGGAGTTTTAGTTGGGTTCGTAATTTTACCCGGAGTTTTAGTTGGGTTCGTAATTTTACCCGGAGTCTTGAGTTAATAGTTGGGTTCGTATTTTTACCCGGACTTTTAGTTGGGTTCGTAATTTTACCCGGAGTTTTAGTTGGGTTCGTAATTTTACCCGGAGTTTTAGTTGGGTTCGTAATTTTACCCGGAGTTTTACTTGGGTTCGTAATTTTACCCGGAGTTTTACTTGGGTTCGTAATTTTACCCGGAGTTTTAGTTGGGTTCGTAATTTTACCCGGACTTTTAGTTGGGTTCGTAATTTTACCCGGAGTTTTAGTTGAGTTCGTAATTTTACCCGGAGTTTTAGTTGGGTTCGTAATTTTACCCGGACTTTTTAGTTGGGATCGTAATTTTACCCGGACTTTTTAGTTGGGTGCCGTATTTTTTACCCGGAGTTTTAGTTGGGTTCGTAATTTTACCCGGAGTTTTAGTTGGGTTCGTAATTTTACCCGGACTTTTTAGTTGTGTTGGTAATTTTACCCGGAGTTTTAGTTGGGTTCATATTTTTTACCGGACTTTTTAGTTGGGTTCGTATTTTTTACCCGGAGTTTTAGTTGGGTTCGTATTTTTTACCCGGAGTTTTAGTTGGGTTCGTATTTTTACCCGGAGTTTTAGTTGGGTTCGTATTTTTACCCGGAGTTTTAGTTGGGTTCGTATTTTTTACCCGGACTTTTTAGTTGGGTTAGTATTTTTGCCCGGAGTTTTAGTTGGGTTCGTATTTTTTAGCCGGAGTTTTAGTTGGGTTCGTATTTTTTACCCGGAGTTTTAGTTGGGTTCGTATTTTTACCCGGAGTTTTAGTTGGGTTCGTATTTTTACCCGGAGTTTTAGTTGGGTTCGTATTTTTTACCCGGAGTTTTAGTTGGGTTCGTATTTTTACCCGGAGTTTTAGTTGGGTTCGTAATTTTACCCGGACTTTTTAGTTGGGTTCGTAATTTTACCCGGACTTTTTAGTTGGGTTCGTATTTTTTACCCGGACTTTTAGTTGGGTTCGTAATTTTACCCGGAGTTTTAGTTGGGTTCGTAATTTTACCCGGAGTTTTAGTTGGGTTCGTAATTTTACCCGGAGTCTTGAGTTAATAGTTGGGTTCGTATTTTTACCCGGACTTTTAGTTGGGTTCGTAATTTTACCCGGAGTTTTAGTTGGGTTCGTAATTTTACCCGGAGTTTTAGTTGGGTTCGTAATTTTACCCGGAGTTTTACTTGGGTTCGTAATTTTACCCGGAGTTTTACTTGGGTTCGTAATTTTACCCGGAGTTTTAGTTGGGTTCGTAATTTTACCCGGAGTTTTAGTTGGGTTCGTAATTTTACCCGGACTTTTTAGTTGGGTTCGTATTCTTTACCCGGACTTTTAGTTGGGTTCGTAATTTTACCCGGAGTTTTAGTTGGGTTCGTAATTTTACCCGGAGTTTTAGTTGAGTTCGTAATTTTACCCGGAGTTTTAGTTGGGTTCGTAATTTTACCCGGACTTTTTAGTTGGGTTCGTAATTTTACCCGGACTTTTTAGTTGGGTTCGTATTTTTTACCCGGAGTTTTAGTTGGGTTCGTAATTTTACCCGGAGTTTTAGTTGGGTTCGTAATTTTACCCGGACTTTTTAGTTGGGTTCGTATTTTTTACCCGGACTTTTAGTTGGGTTCGTAATTTTACCCGGAGTTTTAGTTGGGTTCGAATTTTTTACCCGGAGTTTTAGTTGGGTTCGTATTTTTTACCCGGAGTTTTAGTTGGGTTCGTATTTTTACCCGGAGTTTTAGTTGTGTTGGTAATTTTACCCGGAGTTTTAGCTGGGTTCATATTTTTTACCCGGAGTTTTAGTTGGGTTCGTATTTTTACCCGGAGTTTTAGTTGGGTTCGTATTTTTTACCCGGACTTTTTAGTTGGGTTAGTATTTTTGCCCGGAGTTTTAGTTGGGTTCGTATTTTTTACCCGGACTTTTAGTTGGGTTCGTAATTTTACCCGGAGTTTTAGTTGGGTTTGTAATTTTACCCGGAGTTTCACTTGGGTTCGTAATTTTACCCGGACTTTTTAGTTGGGTTAGTATTTTTGCCCGGAGTTTTAGTTCGGTTCGTATTTTTTAGCCGGAGTTTTAGTTGGGTTCGTATTTTTTACCCGGAGTTATAGTTGGGTTCGTATTTTTACCCGGAGTTTTAGTTGGGTTCGTATTTTTACCCGGAGTTTTAGTTGGGTTCGTATTTTTTACCCGGAGTTTTAGTTGGGTTCGTATTTTTACCCGGAGTTTTAGTTGGGTTCGTAATTTTACCCGGACTTTTTAGTTGGGTTCGTAATTTTACCCGGACTTTTTAGTTGGGTTCGTATTTTTTACCCGGACTTTTAGTTGGGTTCGTAATTTTACCCGGAGTTTTAGTTGGGTTCGTAATTTTACCCGGAGTTTTAGTTGGGTTCGTAATTTTACCCGGAGTCTTGAGTTAATAGTTGGGTTCGTATTTTTACCCGGACTTTTAGTTGGGTTCGTAATTTTACCCGGAGTTTTAGTTGGGTTCGTAATTTTACCCGGAGTTTTAGTTGGGTTCGTAATTTTACCCGGAGTTTTACTTGGGTTCGTAATTTTACCCGGAGTTTTACTTGGGTTCGTAATTTTACCCGGAGTTTTAGTTGGGTTCGTAATTTTACCCGGAGTTTTAGTTGGGTTCGTAATTTTACCCGGACTTTTTAGTTGGGTTCGTATTTTTTACCCGGACTTTTAGTTGGGTTCGTAATTTTACCCGGAGTTTTAGTTGGGTTCGTAATTTTACCCGGAGTTTTAGTTGAGTTCGTAATTTTACCCGGAGTTTTAGTTGGGTTCGTAATTTTACCCGGACTTTTTAGTTGGGTTTTAATTTTACCCGGACTTTTTAGTTGGGTTCGTATTTTTTACCCGGAGTTTTAGTTGGGTTCGTAATTTTACCCGGAGTTTTAGTTGGGTTCGTAATTTTACCCGGACTTTTTAGTTGAGTTCGTATTTTTTACCCGGACTTTTAGTTGGGTTCGTAATTTTACCCGGAGTTTTAGTTGGGTTCGAATTTTACCCGGACTTTTTAGTTGGGTTCGTATTTTTTACCCGGAGTTTTAGTTGGGTTCGTAATTTTACCCGGAGTTTTAGTTGGGTTCGTAATTTTACCCGGACTTTTTAGTTGGGTTCGTATTTTTACCCGGACTTTTAGTTGGGTTCGTAATTTTACCCGGAGTTTTAGTTGGGTTCGTAATTTTACCCGGAGTTTTAGTTGGGTTCGTAATTTTACCCGGAGTTTTAGTTGGGTTCGTAATTTTACCCGGAGTCTTGAGTTAATAGTTGGGTTCGTATTTTTACCCGGACTTTTAGTTGGGTTCGTAATTTTACCCGGAGTTTTAGTTGGGTTCGTAATTTTACCCGGAGTTTTAGTTGGGTTCGTAATTTTACCCGGAGTTTTACTTGGGTTCGTAATTTTACCCGGAGTTTTACTTGGGTTCGTAATTTTACCCGGAGTTTTAGTTGGGTTCGTAATTTTACCCGGAGTTTTAGTTGGGTTCGTAATTTTACCCGGACTTTTTAGTTGGGTTCGTATTTTTTACCCGGACTTTTAGTTGGGTTCGTAATTTTACCCGGAGTTTTAGTTGGGTTTGTAATTTTACCCGGAGTTTTAGTTGAGTTCGTAATTTTACCCGGAGTTTTAGTTGGGTTCGTAATTTTACCCGGACTTTTTAGTTGGGTTTTAATTTTACCCGGACTTTTTAGTTGGGTTCGTATTTTTTACCCGGAGTTTTAGTTGGGTTCGTAATTTTACCCGGAGTTTTAGTTGGGTTCGTAATTTTACCCGGACTTTTTAGTTGGGTTCGTATTTTTTACCCGGACTTTTAGTTGGGTTCGTAATTTTACCCGGAGTTTTAGTTGGGTTCGAATTTTACCCGGACTTTTTAGTTGGGTTCGTATTTTTTACCCGGACTTTTAGTTGGGTTCGTAATTTTACCCGGAGTTTTAGTTGAGTTCGTAATTTTACCCGGAGTTTTAGTTGGGTTCGTAATTTTACCCGGACTTTTTAGTTGGGATCGTAATTTTACCCGGACATTTTAGTTGGGTGCCGTATTTTTTACCGGAGTTTTAGTTGTGTTCGTAATTTTACCCGGAGTTTTAGTTGGGTTCGTAATTTTACCCGGACTTTTTAGTTGTGTTGGTAATTTTACCCGGAGTTTTCGTTGGGTTCATATTTTTTACCGGACTTTTTAGTTGGGTTCGTATTTTTTACCCGGAGTTTTAGTTGGGTTCGTATTTTTTACCCGGAGTTTTAGTTGGGTTCGTATTTTTACCCGGAGTTTTAGTTGGGTTCGTATTTTTACCCGGAGTTTTAGTTGGGTTCGTATTTTTTACCCGGACTTTTTAGTTGGGTTAGTATTTTTGCCCGGAGTTTTAGTTGGGTTCGTATTTTTTAGCCGGAGTTTTAGTTGGGTTCGTATTTTTTACCCGGAGTTTTAGTTGGGTTCGTATTTTTACCCGGAGTTTTAGTTGGGTTCGTATTTTTACCCGGAGTTTTAGTTGGGTTCGTATTTTTTACCCGGAGTTTTAGTTGGGTTCGTATTTTTACCCGGAGTTTTAGTTGGGTTCGTAATTTTACCCGGACTTTTTAGTTGGGTTCGTAATTTTACCCGGACTTTTTAGTTGGGTTCGTATTTTTTACCCGGAGTTTTAGTTGGGTTCGTAATTTTACCCGGAGTTTTAGTTGGGTTCGTAATTTTACCCGGACTTTTTAGTTGGGTTCGTATTTTTTACCCGGACTTTTAGTTGGGTTCGTAATTTTACCCGGAGTTTTAGTTGGGTTCGTAATTTTACCCGGAGTTTTAGTTGGGTTCGTAATTTTACCCGGAGTTTTAGTTGGGTTCGTAATTTTACCCGGAGTCTTGAGTTAATAGTTGGGTTCGTATTTTTACCCGGACTTTTAGTTGGGTTCGTAATTTTACCCGGAGTTTTAGTTGGGTTCGTAATTTTACCCGGAGTTTTAGTTGGGTTCGTAATTTTACCCGGAGTTTTACTTGGGTTCGTAATTTTACCCGGAGTTTTACTTGGGTTCGTAATTTTACCCGGAGTTTTAGTTGGGTTCGTAATTTTACCCGGAGTTTTAGTTGGGTTCGTAATTTTACCCGGACTTTTTAGTTGGGTTCGTATTTTTTACCCGGACTTTTAGTTGGGTTCGTAATTTTACCCGGAGTTTTAGTTGGGTTTGTAATTTTACCCGGAGTTTTAGTTGAGTTCGTAATTTTACCCGGAGTTTTAGTTGGGTTCGTAATTTTACCCGGACTTTTTAGTTGGGTTTTAATTTTACCCGGACTTTTTAGTTGGGTTCGTATTTTTTACCCGGAGTTTTAGTTGGGTTCGTAATTTTACCCGGAGTTTTAGTTGGGTTCGTAATTTTACCCGGACTTTTTAGTTGGGTTCGTATTTTTTACCCGGACTTTTAGTTGGGTTCGTAATTTTACCCGGAGTTTTAGTTGGGTTCGAATTTTACCCGGACTTTTTAGTTGGGTTCGTATTTTTTACCCGGACTTTTAGTTGGGTTCGTAATTTTACCCGGAGTTTTAGTTGAGTTCGTAATTTTACCCGGAGTTTTAGTTGGGTTCGTAATTTTACCCGGACTTTTTAGTTGGGATCGTAATTTTACCCGGACATTTTAGTTGGGTGCCGTATTTTTTACCCGGAGTTTTAGTTGTGTTCGTAATTTTACCCGGAGTTTTAGTTGGGTTCGTAATTTTACCCGGACTTTTTAGTTGTGTTGGTAATTTTACCCGGAGTTTTAGTTGGGTTCATATTTTTTACCGGACTTTTTAGTTGGGTTCGTATTTTTTACCCGGAGTTTTAGTTGGGTTCGTATTTTTTACCCGGAGTTTTAGTTGGGTTCGTATTTTTACCCGGAGTTTTAGTTGGGTTCGTATTTTTACCCGGAGTTTTAGTTGGGTTCGTATTTTTTACCCGGACTTTTTAGTTGGGTTAGTATTTTTGCCCGGAGTTTTAGTTGGGTTCGTATTTTTTAGCCGGAGTTTTAGTTGGGTTCGTATTTTTTACCCGGAGTTTTAGTTGGGTTCGTATTTTTACCCGGAGTTTTAGTTGGGTTCGTATTTTTACCCGGAGTTTTAGTTGGGTTCGTATTTTTTACCCGGAGTTTTAGTTGGGTTCGTATTTTTACCCGGAGTTTTAGTTGGGTTCGTAATTTTACCCGGACTTTTTAGTTGGGTTCGTAATTTTACCCGGACTTTTTAGTTGGGTTCGTATTTTTTACCCGGACTTTTAGTTGGGTTCGTAATTTTACCCGGAGTTTTAGTTGGGTTCGTAATTTTACCCGGAGTTTTAGTTGGGTTCGTAATTTTACCCGGAGTCTTGAGTTAATAGTTGGGTTCGTATTTTTACCCGGACTTTTAGTTGGGTTCGTAATTTTACCCGGAGTTTTAGTTGGGTTCGTAATTTTACCCGGAGTTTTAGTTGGGTTCGTAATTTTACCCGGAGTTTTACTTGGGTTCGTAATTTTACCCGGAGTTTTACTTGGGTTAGTAATTTTACCCGGAGTTTTAGTTGGGTTCGTAATTTTACCCGGAGTTTTAGTTGGGTTCGTAATTTTACCCGGACTTTTTAGTTGGGTTCGTATTTTTTACCCGGACTTTTAGTTGGGTTCGTAATTTTACCCGGAGTTTTAGTTGGGTTCGTAATTTTACCCGGAGTTTTAGTTGAGTTCGTAATTTTACCCGGAGTTTTAGTTGGGTTCGTAATTTTACCCGGACTTTTTAGTTGGGTTCGTAATTTTACCCGGACTTTTTAGTTGGGTTCGTATTTTTTACCCGGAGTTTTAGTTGGGTTCGTAATTTTACCCGGAGTTTTAGTTGGGTTCGTAATTTTACCCGGACTTTTTAGTTGGGTTCGTATTTTTTACCCGGACTTTTAGTTGGGTTCGTAATTTTACCCGGAGTTTTAGTTGGGTTCGAATTTTTTACCCGGAGTTTTAGTTGGGTTCGTATTTTTTACCCGGAGTTTTAGCTGGGTTCGTATTTTTACCCGGAGTTTTAGTTGTGTTGGTAATTTTACCCGGAGTTTTAGTTGGGTTCATATTTTTTACCCGGAGTTTTAGTTGGGTTCGTATTTTTACCCGGAGTTTTAGTTGGGTTCGTATTTTTACCCGGAGTTTTAGTTGGGTTCGTATTTTTTACCCGGACTTTTTAGTTGGGTTAGTATTTTTGCCCGGAGTTTTAGTTGGGTTCGTATTTTTTACCCGGACTTTTAGTTGGGTTCGTAATTTTACCCGGAGTTTTAGTTGGGTTCGTAATTTTACCCGGAGTTTCACTTGGGTTCGTAATTTTGCCCGGACTTTTTAGTTGGGTTCGTAATTTTACCCGGAGTTTTAGTTGGGTTCGTAATTTTACCCGGAGTTTTACTTGGGTTCGTAATTTTACCCGGACTTTTTAGTTGGGTTCGTATTTTTTACCCGGACTTTTAGTTGGGTTCGTAATTTTACCCGGAGTTTTAGTTGGGTTCGTAATTTTACCCGGAGTTTTAGTTGGGTTCGTAATTTTACCCGGAGTTTTACTTGGGTTCGTAATTTTACCCGGAGTTTTACTTGGGTTCGTAATTTTACCCGGAGTTTTAGTTGGGTTCGTAATTTTACCCGGAGTTTTAGTTGTGTTCGTAATTTTACCCGGACTTTTTAGTTGGGTTCGTATTTTTTACCCGGAGTTTTAGTTGGGTTCGTATTTTTACCCGGAGTTTTAGTTGTGTTGGTAATTTTACCCGGAGTTTTAGTTGGGTTCATATTTTTTACCCGGAGTTTTAGTTGGGTTCGTATTTTTACCCGGAGTTTTAGTTGGGTTCGTATTTTTACCCGGAGTTTTAGTTGGGTTCGTATTTTTTACCCGGACTTTTTAGTTGGGTTAGTATTTTTGCCCGGAGTTTTAGTTGGGTTCGTATTTTTTACCCGGACTTTTAGTTGGGTTCGTAATTTTACCCGGAGTTTTAGTTGGGTTCGTAATTTTACCCGGAGTTTCACTTGGGTTCGTAATTTTGCCCGGACTTTTTAGTTGGGTTCGTAATTTTACCCGGAGTTTTAGTTGGGTTCGTAATTTTACCCGGAGTTTTACTTGGGTTCGTAATTTTACCCGGACTTTTTAGTTGGGTTCGTATTTTTTACCCGGACTTTTAGTTGGGTTCGTAATTTTACCCGGAGTTTTAGTTGGGTTCGTAATTTTACCCGGAGTTTTAGTTGGGTTCGTAATTTTACCCGGAGTTTTACTTGGGTTCGTAATTTTACCCGGAGTTTTACTTGGGTTCGTAATTTTACCCGGAGTTTTAGTTGGGTTCGTAATTTTACCCGGAGTTTTAGTTGGGTTCGTAATTTTACCCGGACTTTTTAGTTGGGTTCGTATTTTTTACCCGGACTTTTAGTTGGGTTCGTAATTTTACCCGGAGTTTTAGTTGGGTTCGTAATTTTACCCGGAGTTTTAGTTGAGTTCGTAATTTTACCCGGAGTTTTAGTTGGGTTCGTAATTTTACCCGGACTTTTTTGTTGGGTTCGTAATTTTACCCGGACTTTTTAGTTGGGTTCGTAATTTTACCCGGAGTTTTAGTTGGGTTCGTAATTTTACCCGGACTTTTTAGTTGGGTTCGAATTTTTTACCCGGACTTTTAGTTGGGTTCATAATTTTACCCGGAGTTTTAGTTGGGTTCGTAATTTTACCCGGAGTTTTAGTTGAGTTCGTAATTTTACCCGGAGTTTTAGTTGGGTTCGTAATTTTACCCGGACTTTTTAGTTGGGTTCGTAATTTTACCCGGACTTTTTAGTTGGGTTCGTAATTTTACCCGGACTTTTTAGTTGGGTTCGTATTTTGTACCCGGACTTTTAGTTGGGTTCGTAATTTTACCCGGAGTTTTAGTTGGGTTCGTAATTTTACCCGGAGTTTTAGTTGGGTTCGTAATTTTACCCGGAGTCTTGAGTTACCCGGACTTTTTAGTTGGGTTCGTATTTTTACCCGGACTTTTAGTTGGGTTCGTAATTTTACCCGGAGTTTTAGTTGGGTTCGTAATTTTACCCGGAGTTTTAGTTGGGTTCGTATTTTTTACCCGGAGTTTTAGTTGGGTTCGTATTTTTACCCGGAGTTTTAGTTGGGTTCGTATTTTTACCCGGAGTTTTAGTTGGGTTCGTATTTTTTACCCGGACTTTTTAGTTGGGTTAGTATTTTTTCCCGGAGTTTTAGTTGGGTTCGTATTTTTTAGCCGGAGTTTTAGTTGGGTTCGTATTTTTTACCCGGAGTTTTAGTTGGGTTCGTATTTTTACCCGGAGTTTTAGTTGGGTTCGTATTTTTACCCGGAGTTTTAGTTGGGTTCGTATTTTTTACCCGGAGTTTTAGTTGGGTTCGTATTTTTACCCGGAGTTTTAGTTGGGTTCGTAATATTACCCGGAGTTTTAGTTGGGTTCGTAATTTTACCCGGAGTTTTACTTGGATTCGTAATTTTACCCGGAGTTTTACTTGGGTTCGTAATTTTACCCGGAGTTTTAGTTGGGTTCGTAATTTTACCCGGAGTTTTAGTTGGGTTCGTAATTTTACCCGGACTTTTTAGTTGGGTTCGTATTTTTTACCCGGACTTTTAGTTGGGTTCGTAATTTTACCCGGAGTTTTAGTTGGGTTCGTAATTTTACCCGGAGTTTTAGTTGGGTTCGTAATTTTACCCGGACTTTTTAGTTGGGTTCGTATTTTTTACCCGGACTTTTAGTTGGGTTCGTAATTTTACCCGGAGTTTTAGTTGGGTTCGTAATTTTACCCGGAGTTTTAGTTGAGTTCGTAATTTTACCCGGAGTTTTAGTTGGGTTCGTAATTTTACCCTTACTTTTTAGTTGGGTTCGTAATTTTACCCGGACTTTTTAGTTGGGTTCGTATTTTTTACCCGGAGTTTTAGTTGGGTTCGTAATTTTACCCGGAGTTTTAGTTGGGTTCGTAATTTTACCCGGACTTTTTAGTTGGGTTCGTATTTTTTACCCGGACTTTTAGTTGGGTTCGTAATTTTACCCGGAGTTTTAGTTGGGTTCGAATTTTTTACCCGGGGTTTTAGTTGGGTTCGTATTTTTTACCCGGAGTTTTAGTTGGGTTCGTATTTTTACCCGGAGTTTTAGTTGTGTTGGTAATTTTCCCCGGAGTTTTAGTTGGGTTCATATTTTTTACCCGGAGTTTTAGTTGGGTTCGTATTTTTACCCGGAGTTTTAGTTGGGTTCGTATTTTTACCCGGAGTTTTAGTTTGGTTCGTATTTTTTACCCGGACTTTTTAGTTGGGTTAGTATTTTTGCCCGGAGTTTTAGTTGGGTTCGTATTTTTTACCCGGACTTTTAGTTGGGTTCGTAATTTTACCCGGAGTTTTAGTTGGGTTCGTAATTTTACCCGGAGTTTCACTTGGGTTCGTAATTTTACCCGGACTTTTTAGTTGGGTTCGTAATTTTACCCGGAGTTTTAGTTGGGTTCGTAATTTTACCCGGAGTTTTACTTGGTTTCGTAATTTTACCCGGACTTTTTAGTTGGGTTCGTATTTTTTACCCGGACTTTTAGTTGGGTTCGTAATTTTACCCGGAGTTTTAGTTGGGTTCGTAATTTTACCCGGAGTTTTAGTTGGGTTCGTAATTTTACCCGGAGTTTTACTTGTGTTCGTAATTTTACCCGGAGTTTTACTTGGGTTCGTAATTTTACCCGGAGTTTTAGTTGGGTTCGTAATTTTACCCGGAGTTTTAGTTGGGTTCGTAATTTTACCCGGACTTTTTAGTTGGGTTCGTATTTTTTACCCGGACTTTTAGTTGGGTTCGTAATTTTACCCGGAGTTTTAGTTGGGTTCGTAATTTTACCCGGAGTTTTAGTTGAGTTCGTAATTTTACCCGGAGTTTTAGTTGGGTTCGTAATTTTACCCGGACTTTTTAGTTGGGTTCGTAATTTTACCCGGACTTTTTAGTTGGGTTCGTAATTTTACCCGGACTTTTTAGTTGGGTTCGTAATTTTACCCGGAGTCTTGAGTTAATAGTTGGGTTCGTATTTTTACCCGGACTTTTAGTTGGGTTCGTAATTTTACCCGGAGTTTTAGTTGGGTTCGTAATTTTACCCGGAGTTTTTGTTGGGTTCGTAATTTTACCCGGAGTTTTACTTGGGTTCGTAATTTTACCCGGAGTTTTACTTGGGTTCGTAATTTTACCCTTAGTTTTAGTTGGGTTCGTAATTTTACCCGGAGTTTTAGTTGGGTTCGTAATTTTACCCGGACTTTTTAGTTGGGTTTGTATTTTTTACCCGGACTTTTAGTTGGGTTCGTAATTTTACCCGGAGTTTTAGTTGGGTTCGTAATTTTACCCGGAGTTTTAGTTGAGTTCGTAATTTTACCCGGAGTTTTAGTTGGGTTCGTAATTTTACCCGGACTTTTTAGTTGGGTTTTAATTTTACCCGGACTTTTTAGTTGGGTTCGTATTTTTTACCCGGAGTTTTAGTTGGGTTCGTAATTTTACCCGGAGTTTTAGTTGGGTTCGTAATTTTACCCGGACTTTTTAGTTGAGTTCGTATTTTTTACCCGGACTTTTAGTTGGGTTCGTAATTTTACCCGGAGTTTTAGTTGGGTTCGAATTTTACCCGGACTTTTTAGTTGGGTTCGTATTTTTTACCCGGAGTTTTAGTTGGGTTCGTAATTTTACCCGGAGTTTTAGTTGGGTTCGTAATTTTACCCGGACTTTTTAGTTGGGTTCGTATTTTTTACCCGGACTTTTAGTTGGGTTCGTAATTTTACCCGGAGTTTTAGTTGGGTTCGTAATTTTACCCGGAGTTTTAGTTGGGTTCGTAATTTTACCCGGAGTTTTAGTTGGGTTCGTAATTTTACCCGGAGTCTTGAGTTAATAGTTGGGTTCGTATTTTTACCCGGACTTTTAGTTGGGTTCGTAATTTTACCCGGAGTTTTAGTTGGGTTCGTAATTTTACCCGGAGTTTTAGTTGGGTTCGTAATTTTACCCGGAGTTTTACTTGGGTTCGTAATTTTACCCGGAGTTTTACTTGGGTTCGTAATTTTACCCGGAGTTTTAGTTGGGTTCGTAATTTTACCCGGAGTTTTAGTTGGGTTCGTAATTTTACCCGGACTTTTTAGTTGGGTTCGTATTTTTTACCCGGACTTTTAGTTGGGTTCGTAATTTTACCCGGAGTTTTAGTTGGGTTTGTAATTTTACCCGGAGTTTTAGTTGAGTTCGTAATTTTACCCGGAGTTTTAGTTGGGTTCGTAATTTTACCCGGACTTTTTAGTTGGGTTTTAATTTTACCCGGACTTTTTAGTTGGGTTCGTATTTTTTACCCGGAGTTTTAGTTGGGTTCGTAATTTTACCCGGAGTTTTAGTTGGGTTCGTAATTTTACCCGGACTTTTTAGTTGGGTTCGTATTTTTTACCCGGACTTTTAGTTGGGTTCGTAATTTTACCCGGAGTTTTAGTTGGGTTCGAATTTTACCCGGACTTTTTAGTTGGGTTCGTATTTTTTACCCGGACTTTTAGTTGGGTTCGTAATTTTACCCGGAGTTTTAGTTGAGTTCGTAATTTTACCCGGAGTTTTAGTTGGGTTCGTAATTTTACCCGGACTTTTTAGTTGGGATCGTAATTTTACCCGGACATTTTAGTTGGGTGCCGTATTTTTTACCCGGAGTTTTAGTTGGGTTCGTAATTTTACCCGGAGTTTTAGTTGGGTTCGTAATTTTACCCGGACTTTTTAGTTGTGTTGGTAATTTTACCCGGAGTTTTAGTTGGGTTCATATTTTTTACCGGACTTTTTAGTTGGGTTCGTATTTTTTACCCGGAGTTTTAGTTGGGTTCGTATTTTTTACCCGGAGTTTTAGTTGGGTTCGTATTTTTACCCGGAGTTTTAGTTGGGTTCGTATTTTTACCCGGAGTTTTAGTTGGGTTCGTATTTTTTACCCGGACTTTTTAGTTGGGTTAGTATTTTTGCCCGGAGTTTTAGTTGGGTTCGTATTTTTTAGCCGGAGCTTTAGTTGGGTTCGTATTTTTTACCCGGAGTTTTAGTTGGGTTCGTATTTTTACCCGGAGTTTTAGTTGGGTTCGTATTTTTACCCGGAGTTTTTAGTTGGGTTCGTATTTTTTACCCGGAGTTTTAGTTGGGTTCGTATTTTTACCCGGAGTTTTAGTTGGGTTCGTAATTTTACCCGGACTTTTTAGTTGGGTTCGTAATTTTACCCGGACTTTTTAGTTGGGTTCGTATTTTTTACCCGGACTTTTAGTTGGGTTCGTAATTTTACCCGGAGTTTTAGTTGGGTTCGTAATTTTACCCGGAGTTTTAGTTGGGTTCGTAATTTTACCCGGAGTCTTGAGTTAATAGTTGGGTTCGTATTTTTACCCGGACTTTTAGTTGCGTTCGTAATTTTACCCGGAGTTTTAGTTGGGTTCGTAATTTTTACCCGGAGTTTTAGTTGGGTTCGTAATTTTACCCGGAGTTTTACTTGGGTTCGTAATTTTACCCGGAGTTTTACTTGGGTTAGTAATTTTACCCGGAGTTTTAGTTGGGTTCGTAATTTTACCCGGACTTTTTAGTTGGGTTCGTATTTTTTACCCGGACTTTTAGTTGGGTTCGTAATTTTACCCGGAGTTTTAGTTGGGTTCGTAATTTTACCCGGAGTTTTAGTTGAGTTCGTAATTTTACCCGGAGTTTTAGTTGGGTTCGTAATTTTACCCGGACTTTTTAGTTGGGTTCGTAATTTTACCCGGAGTTTTACTTGGGTTCGTAATTTTAAGCGGAGTTTTACTTGGGTTCGTAATTTTAGTCGGAGTTTTAGTTGGGTCGTAATTTTACCCGGAGTTTTAGTTGGGTTCGTAATTTTACCCGCACTTTTTAGTTGGGTTCGTATTTTTTACCCGGACTTTTAGTTGGGTTCGTAATTTTACCCGGAGTTTTAGTTGGGTTTGTAATTTTACCCGGAGTTTTAGTTGAGTTCGTAATTTTACCCGGAGTTTTAGTTGGGTTCGTAATTTTACCCGGACTTTTTAGTTGGGTTTTAATTTTACCCGGACTTTTTAGTTGGGTTCGTATTTTTTACCCGGAGTTTTAGTTGGGTTCGTAATTTTACCCGGAGTTTTAGTTGGGTTCGTAATTTTACCCGGACTTTTTAGTTGGGTTCGTATTTTTTACCCGGACTTTTAGTTGGGTTCGTAATTTTACCCGGAGTTTTAGTTGGGTTCGAATTTTACCCGGACTTTTTAGTTGGGTTCGTATTTTTTACCCGGACTTTTAGTTGGGTTCGTAATTTTACCCGGAGTTTTAGTTGAGTTCGTAATTTTACCCGGAGTTTTAGTTGGGTTCGTAATTTTACCCGGACTTTTTAGTTGGGATCGTAATTTTACCCGGACATTTTAGTTGGGTGCCGTATTTTTTACCCGGAGTTTTAGTTGGGTTCGTAATTTTACCGGAGTTTTAGTTGGGTTCGTAATTTTACCCGGACTTTTTAGTTGTGTTGGTAATTTTACCCGGAGTTTTAGTTGGGTTCATATTTTTTACCGGACTTTTTAGTTGGGTTCGTATTTTTTACCCGGAGTTTTAGTTGGGTTCGTATTTTTTACCCGGAGTTTTAGTTGGGTTCGTATTTTTACCCGGAGTTTTAGTTGGGTTCGTATTTTTACCCGGAGTTTTAGTTGGGTTCGTATTTTTTACCCGGACTTTTTAGTTGGGTTAGTATTTTTGCCGGAGTTTTAGTTGGGCTCGTATTTTTTAGCCGGAGTTTTAGTTGGGTTCGTATTTTTTACCCGGAGTTTTAGTTGGTTCGTATTTTTACCCGGAGTTTTAGTTGGGTTCGTATTTTTACCCGGAGTTTTAGTTGGGTTCGTATTTTTTACCCGGAGTTTTAGTTGGGTTCGTATTTTTACCCGGAGTTTTAGTTGGGTTCGTAATTTTACCCGGACTTTTTAGTTGGGTTCGTAATTTTACCCGGACTTTTTAGTTGGGTTCGAATTTTTTACCCGGACTTTTAGTTGGGTTCGTAATTTTACCCGGAGTTTTAGTTGGGTTCGTAATTTTACCCGGAGTTTTAGTTGGGTTCGTAATTTTACCCGGAGTCTTGAGTTAATAGTTGGGTTCGTATTTTTACCCGGACTTTTAGTTGGGTTCGTAATTTTACCCGGAGTTTTAGTTGGGTTCGTAATTTTACCCGGAGTTTTAGTTGGGTTCGTAATTTTACCCGGAGTTTTACTTGGGTTCGTAATTTTACCCGGAGTTTTACTTGGGTTAGTAATTTTACCCGGAGTTTTAGTTGGGTTCGTAATTTTACCCGGACTTTTTAGTTGGGTTCGTATTTTTTACCCGGACTTTTAGTTGGGTTCGTAATTTTACCCGGAGTTTTAGTTGGGTTCGTAATTTTACCCGGAGTTTTAGTTGAGTTCGTAATTTTACCCGGAGTTTTAGTTGGGTTCGTAATTTTACCGGACTTTTTAGTTGGGTTCGTAATTTTACCCGGACTTTTTAGTTGGGTTCGTATTTTTTACCCGGAGTTTTAGTTGGGTTCGTAATTTTACCCGGAGTTTTAGTTGGGTTCGTAATTTTACCGGACTTTTTAGTTGGGTTCGTATTTTTTACCCGGACTTTTAGTTGGGTTCGTAATTTTACCCGGAGTTTTAGTTGGGTTCGAATTTTTTACCCGGAGTTTTAGTTGGGTTCGTATTTTTTACCCGGAGTTTTAGTTGGGTTCGTATTTTTACCCGGAGTTTTAGTTGTGTTGGTAATTTTACCCGGAGTTTTAGTTGGGTTCATATTTTTTACCAGGAGTTTTAGTTGGGTTCGTATTTTTACCCGGAGTTTTAGTTGGGTTCGTATTTTTACCCGGAGTTTTAGTTGGGTTCGTATTTTTTACCCGGACTTTTTAGTTGGGTTAGTATTTTTGCCCGGAGTTTTAGTTGGGTTCGTATTTTTTACCCGGACTTTTAGTTGGGTTCGTAATTTTACCCGGAGTTTTAGTTGGGTTCGTAATTATACCCGGAGTTTCACTTTGGTTCGTAATTTTGCCCGGACTTTTTAGTTGGGTTCGTAATTTTACCCGGAGTTTTAGTTGGGTTCGTAATTTTACCCGGAGTTTTACTTGGGTTCGTAATTTTACCCGGACTTTTTAGTTGGGTTCGTATTTTTTACCCGGACTTTTAGTTGGGTTCGTAATTTTACCCGGAGTTTTAGTTGGGTTCGTAATTTTACCGGAGTTTTAGTTGGGTTCGTAATTTTACCCGGAGTTTTACTTGGGTTCGTAATTTTACCCGGAGTTTTACTTGGGTTTCGTAATTTTACCCGGAGTTTTAGTTGGGTTCGTAATTTTACCCGGAGTTTTAGTTGGGTTCGTAATTTTACCCGGACTTTTTTGTTGGGTTCGTAATTTTACCCGGACTTTTTAGTTGGGTTCGTAATTTTACCCGGACTTTTTAGTTGGGTTCGTAATTTTACCCGGAGTTTTAGTTGGGTTCGTAATTTTACCCGGACTTTTTAGTTGGGTTCGAATTTTTTACCCGGACTTTTAGTTGGGTTCATAATTTTACCCGGAGTTTTAGTTGGGTTCGTAATTTTACCCGGACTTTTTAGTTGGGTTCGGAATTTTACCCGGACTTTTTAGTTGGGTTCGTAATTTTACCCGGACTTTTTAGTTGGGTTCGTAATTTTACCCGGAGTTTTAGTTGGGTTCGTAATTTTACCGGACTTTTTAGTTGGGTTCGAATTTTTTACCCGGACTTTTAGTTGGGTTCATAATTTTACCCGGAGTTTTAGTTGGGTTCGTAATTTTACCCGGAGTTTTAGTTGAGTCGTAATTTTACCCGGAGTTTTAGTTGGGTTCGTAATTTTACCCGGACTTTTTAGTTGGGTTCGTAATTTTACCCGGACTTTTTAGTTGGGTTCGTAATTTTACCCGGACTTTTTAGTTGGGTTCGTATTTTGTACCCGGACTTTTAGTTGGGTTCGTAATTTTACCCGGAGTTTTAGTTGGGTTCGTAATTTTACCCGGAGTTTTAGTTGGGTTCGTAATTTTACCCGAGTCTTGAGTTACCCGGACTTTTTAGTTGGGTTCGTATTTTTACCCGGACTTTTAGTTGGGTTCGTAATTTTACCCGGAGTTTTAGTTGGGTTCGTAATTTTACCCGGAGTTTTAGTTGGGTTCGTATTTTTTACCCGGAGTTTTAGTTGGGTTCGTATTTTTACCCGGAGTTTTAGTTGGGTTCGTATTTTTACCCGGAGTTTTAGTTGGGTTCGTATTTTTTACCCGGACTTTTTAGTTGGGTTAGTATTTTTGCCCGGAGTTTTAGTTGGGTTCGTATTTTTTAGCCGGAGTTTTAGTTGGGTTCGTATTTTTTACCCGGAGTTTTAGTTGGGTTCGTATTTTTACCCGGAGTTTTAGTTGGGTTCGTATTTTACCCGGAGTTTTAGTTGGGTTCGTATTTTTTACCCGGAGTTTTAGTTGGGTTCGTATTTTTACCCGGAGTTTTAGTTGGGTTCGTAATTTTACCCGGAGTTTTAGTTGGGTTCGTAATTTTACCCGGAGTTTTACTTGGGTTCGTAATTTTACCCGGAGTTTTACTTGGGTTCGTAATTTTACCCGGAGTTTTAGTTGGGTTCGTAATTTTACCCGGAGTTTTAGTTGGGTTCGTAATTTTACCCGGACTTTTTAGTTGGGTTCGTATTTTTTACCCGGACTTTTAGTTGGGTTCGTAATTTTACCCGGAGTTTTAGTTGGGTTCTTAATTTTACCCGGAGTTTTAGTTGAGTTCGTAATTTTACCCGGAGTTTTAGTTGGGTTCGTAATTTTACCCGGACTTTTTAGTTGGGTTCGTAATTTTACCCGGACTTTTTAGTTGGGTTCGTATTTTTTACCCGGAGTTTTAGTTGGGTTCGTAATTTTACCCGGAGTTTTAGCTGGGTTCGTAATTTTACCCGGACTTTTTAGTTGGGTTCGTATTTTTTAACCCGGACTTTTAGTTGGATTCGTAATTTTACCCGGAGTTTTAGTTGGGTTCGAATTTTTTACCCGGGGTTTTAGTTGGGTTCGTATTTTTTACCCGGAGTTTTAGTTGGGTTCGTATTTATACCCGGAGTTTTAGTTGTGTTGGTAATTTTACCCGGAGTTTTAGTTGGGTTCATATTTTTTACCCGGAGTTTTAGTTGTGTTCGTATTTTTACCCGGAGTTTTAGTTGGGTTCGTATTTTTACCCGGAGTTTTAGTTTGGTTCGTATTTTTTACCCGGACTTTTTAGTTGGGTTAGTATTTTTGCCCGGAGTTTTAGTTGGGTTCGTATTTTTTACCCGGACTTTTAGTTGGGTTCGTAATTTTACCCGGAGTTTTAGTTGGGTTCGTAATTTTACCCGGAGTTTCACTTGGGTTCGTAATTTTACCCGGACTTTTTAGTTGGGTTCGTAATTTTACCCGGAGTTTTAGTTGGGTTCGTAATTTTACCCGGAGTTTTACTTGGGTTCGTAATTTTACCCGGACTTTTTAGTTGGGTTCGTATTTTTTACCCGGACTTTTAGTTGGGTTCGTAATTTTACCCGGAGTTTTAGTTGGGTTCGTAATTTTACCCGGAGTTTTAGTTGGGTTCGTAATTTTACCCGGAGTTTTACTTGTGTTCGTAATTTTACCCGTAGTTTTACTTGGGTTCGTAATTTTACCCGGAGTTTTAGTTGGGTTCGTAATTTTACCCGGAGTTTTAGTTGGGTTCGTAATTTTACCCGGACTTTTTAGTTGGGTTCGTATTTTTTACCCGGACTTTTAGTTGGGTTCGTAATTTACCCGGAGTTTTAGTTGGGTTCGTAATTTACCCGGAGTTTTAGTTGAGTTCGTAATTTTACCCGGAGTTTTAGTTGGTTCGTAATTTTACCCGGACTTTTTAGTTGGGTTCGTAATTTTACCCGGACTTTTTAGTTGGGTTCGTAATTTTACCCGGACTTTTTAGTTGGGTTCGTAATTTTACCGGAGTTTTAGTTGGGTTCGTAATTTTACCCGGACTTTTTAGTTGGGTTCGAATTTTTTACCCGGACTTTTAGTTGGGTTCATAATTTTACCCGGAGTTTTAGTTGGGTTCGTAATTTTACCCGGACTTTTTAGTTGGGTTCGGATTTTACCCGGACTTTTTAGTTGGGTTCGTAATTTTACCCGGACTTTTTTGTTGGGTTCGTAATTTTACCCGGAGTTTTAGTTGGGTTCGTAATTTTACCCGGACTTTTTAGTTGGGTTCGAATTTTTTACCCGGACTTTATTTGGGTTCATAATTTTACCCGGAGTTTTAGTTGGGTTCGTAATTTTACCCGGAGTTTTAGTTGAGTTCGTAATTTTACCCGGAGTTTTAGTTGGGTTCGTAATTTTACCCGGACTTTTTAGTTGGGTTCGTATTTTTACCCGGAGTTTTAGTTGGGTTCGTATTTTTACCCGGAGTTTTAGTTGGGTTCGTATTTTTTACCCGGACCTTTTTAGTTGGGTTAGTATTTTTGCCCGGAGTTTTAGTTGGGTTCGTATTTTTTTACCCGGACTTTTAGTTGGGTTCGTAATTTTACCCGGAGTTTTAGTTGGGTTCGTAATTTTACCCGGAGTTTCACTTGGGTTCGTAATTTTACCCGGACTTTTTAGTTGGGTTCGTAATTTTACCCGGAGTTTTAGTTGGGTTCGTAATTTTACCCGGAGTTTTACTTGGGTTCGTAATTTTACCCGGACTTTTTAGTTGGGGTTCGTATTTTTTACCCGGACTTTTAGTTGGGTTCGTAATTTTACCCGGAGTTTTAGTTGGGTTCGTAATTTTACCCGGAGTTTTAGTTGGGTTCGTAATTTTACCCGGAGTTTTACTTGTGTTCGTAATTTTACCCGGAGTTTTACTTGGGTTCGTAATTTTACCCGGAGTTTTAGTTGGGTTCGTAATTTTACCCGGAGTTTTAGTTGGGTTCGTAATTTTACCCGGACTTTTTAGTTGGGTTCGTATTTTTTACCAGGACTTTTAGTTGGGTTCGTAATTTTACCCGGAGTTTTAGTTGGGTTCGTAATTTTACCCGGAGTTTTAGTTGAGTTCGTAATTTTACCCGGAGTTTTAGTTGGGTCGTAATTTTACCCGGACTTTTTAGTTGGGTTCGTAATTTTACCCGGACTTTTTAGTTGGGTTCGTAATTTTACCCGACTTTTAAGTTGGGTTCGTAATTTTACCCGGAGTTTTAGTTGGGTTCGTAATTTTACCCGGACTTTTTAGTTGGGTTCGAATTTTTTACCCGGACTTTTAGTTGGGTTCATAATTTTACCCGGAGTTTTAGTTGGGTTCGTAATTTTACCCGGACTTTTTAGTTGGGTTCGGAATTTTACCCGGACTTTTTAGTTGGGTTCGTAATTTTACCCGGACTTTTTAGTTGGGTTCGTAATTTTACCCGGAGTTTTAGTTGGGTTCGTAATTTTACCCGGACTTTTTAGTTGGGTTCGAATTTTTTACCCGGACTTTTAGTTGGGTTCATAATTTTACCCGGTAGTTTTAGTTGGGTTCGTAATTTTACCCGGAGTTTTAGTTGAGTTCGTAATTTTACCCGGAGTTTTAGTTGGGTTCGTAATTTTACCCGGAGTTTTAGTTGGGTTCGTAATTTTACCCGGAGTTTTACTTGGGTTCGTAATTTTACCCGGAGTTTTACTTGGGTTCGTAATTTTACCCGGAGTTTTAGTTGGGTTCGTAATTTTACCCGGAGTTTTAGTTGGGTTCGTAATTTTACCCGGACTTTTTAGTTGGGTTCGTATTTTTTACCCTGGACTTTTAGTTGGGGTTCGTAATTTTACCCGGAGTTTTAGTTGGGTTCGTAATTTTACCCGGAGTTTTACTTGGGTTCGTAATTTTACCCGGAGTTTTACTTGGGTTCGTAATTTTACCCGGAGTTTTAGTTGGGTTCGTAATTTTACCCGGAGTTTTAGTTGAGTTCGTAATTTTACCCGGAGTTTTTAGTTGGGTTCGTAATTTTACCCGGACTTTTTAGTTGGGTTCGTAATTTTACCCGGACTTTTTAGTTGGGTTCGTAATTTTACCCGGACTTTTTAGTTGGGTTCGTAATTTTACCCGGAGTTTTAGTTGGGTTCGTAATTTTACCCGGACTTTTTAGTTGGGTTCGAATTTTTTACCCGGACTTTTAGTTGGGTTCATAATTTTACCCGGAGTTTTAGTTGGGTTCGTAATTTTACCCGGACATTTTAGTTGGGTTCGGAATTTTACCCGGACTTTTTAGTTGGGTTCGTAATTTTACCCGGACTTTTTAGTTGGGTTCGTAATTTTACCCGGAGTTTTAGTTGGGTTCGTATTTTTTACCCGGACTTTTTAGTTGGGTTCGTATTTTTACCCGGACTTTTAGTTGGGTTCATAATTTTACCCGGAGTTTTAGTTGGGTTCGTAATTTTACCCGGACTTTTTAGTTGGGTTAGTATTTTTGCCCTTAGTTTTAGTTGGGTTCGTATTTTTTACCCGTAGTTTTAGTTGGGTTCGTATTTTTTACCCGGAGTTTTAGTTGGGTTCGTATTTTTACCCGGAGTTTTAGTTGGGTTCGTATTTTTACCCGGAGTTTTAGTTGGGTTCGTATTTTTTACCCGCAGTTTTAGTTGGGTTCGTATTTTTACCCGGAGCTTTAGTTGGGTTCGTATTTTTACCCGGAGTTTTAGTTGGGGTCGTATTTTTTACCCGGAGTTTTAGTTAGGTTCGTAATTTTACCCGGACTTTTTAGTTGGGTTCGTATTTTTTACCCGGACTTCTAGTTGGGTTCGTAATTTTACCCGGAGTTTTAGTTGGGTTCGTAATTTTACCCGGAGTTTTAGTTGAGTTCGTAATTTTACCCGGAGTTTTAGTTGGGTTCGTAATTTTACCCGGACTTTTTAGTTGGGTTCGTAATTTTACCCGGACTTTTTAGTTGGGTGCCGTATTTTTTACCCGGAGTTTTAGTTGGGTTCGTAATTTTACCCGGAGTTTTAGTTGGGTTCGTAATTTTACCCGGACTTTTTAGTTGGGTTCGTATTTTTACCCGGAGTTTTAGTTGGGTTCGTAATTTTACCCGGAGTTTTAGTTGGGTTCGTAATTTTACCCGGAGTTTTAGTTGAGTTCGTAATTTTACCCGGAGTTTTAGTTGGGTTCGTAATTTTACCCGGACTTTTTAGTTGGGTTCGTATTTTTTACCCGGCTTTTAGTTGGGTTCGTAATTTTACCCGGAGTTTTAGTTGGGTTCGTAATTTTACCCGGAGTTTTAGTTGAGTTCGTAATTTTACCCGGAGTTTTAGTTGGGTTCGTAATTTTACCCGGACTTTTTAGTTGGGTTCGTAATTTTACCCGGACTTTTTAGTTGGGTTCGTAATTTTACCCGGACTTTTTAGTTGGGTTCGTATTTTTACCCGGAGTTTCAGTTGGGTTCGTAATTTCACCCGGACTTTTTAGTTGGGTTCGAATTTTTTACCCGGACTTTTAGTTGGGTTCATAATTTTACCCGGAGTTTTAGTTGGGTTCGTAATTTTACCCGGACCTTTTAGTTGGGTTCGTATTTTGTACCCGGACTTTCAGTTGGGTTCGTAATTTTACCCGGAGTTTTAGTTGGGTTCGTAATTTTACCCGGAGTTTTAGTTCGGTTCGTAATTTTACCCGCAGTCTTGAGTTACCCGGACTTTTTAGTTGGGTTCGTATTTTTACCCGGACTTTTAGTTGGGTTCGTAATTTTACCCGGAGTTTTAGTTGGGTTCGTAATTTTACCCGGAGTTTTAGTTGGGTTCGTAATTTTACCCGGAGTTTTACTTGGGTTCGTAATTTTACCCGGAGTTTTACTTGGGTTCGTAATTTTACCCGGAGTTTTAGTTGGGTTCGTAATTTTACCCGGAGTTTTAGTTGGGTTCGTAATTTTACCCGGACTTTTTAGTTGGGTTCGCATTTTTTACCCGGACTTTTAGTTGGGTTCGTAATTTTACCCGGAGTTTTAGTTGGGTTCGTAATTTTACCCGGAGTTTTAGTTGAGTTCGTAATTTTACCCGGAGTTTTAGTTGGGTTCGTAATTTTACCCGGACTCTTTAGTTGGGTTCGTAATTTTACCCGGACTTTTTAGTTGGGTTCGTATTTTTTACCCGGAGTTTTAGTTGGGTTCGTAATTTTACCCGGAGTTTTAGTTGGGTTCGTAATTTTACCCGGACTTTTTAGTTGTGTTGGTAATTTTACCCGGAGTTTTAGTTGGGTTCATATTTTTTACCGGACTTTTTAGTTGGGTTCGTATTTTTTACCCGGAGTTTTAGTTGGGTTCGTATTTTTTACCCGGAGTTTTAGTTGGGTTCGTATTTTTACCCGGAGTTTTAGTTGGGTTCGTATTTTTACCCGGAGTTTTAGTTGGGTTCGTATTTTTACCCGGAGTTTTAGTTGGGTTCGTATTTTTTACCCGGACTTTTAGTTGGGTTCGTAATTTTACCCGGAGTTTTAGTTGGGTTCGTAATTTTACCCGGAGTTTTAGTTGAGTTCGTAATTTTACCCGGAGTTTTAGTTGGGTTCGTAATTTTACCCGGACTTTTTAGTTGGGTTCGTAATTTTACCCGGACTTTTTAGTTGGGTTCGTAATTTTACCCGGACTTTTTAGTTGGGTTCGTAATTTTACCCGGGGTTTTAGTTGGGTTCGTAATTTTACCCGGACTTTTTAGTTGGGTTCGAATTTTTTACCCGGACTTTTAGTTGGGTTCATAATTTTACCCGGAGTTTTAGTTGGGTTCGTAATTTTACCCGGACTTTTTAGTTGGGTTAGGAATTTTACCCGGACTTTTTAGTTGGGTTCGTAATTTTACCCGGACTTTTTAGTTGGGTTCGTAATTTTACCCGGACTTTTTAGTTGGGTTCGTAATTTTACCCGGACTTTTTAGTTGGGTTCGTAATTTTACCCGGAGTTTTAGTTGGGTTCGTAATTTTACCCGGACTTTTTAGTTGGGTTCGAATTTTTTACCCGGACTTTTAGTTGGGTTCATAATTTTACCCGGAGTTTTAGTTGGGTTCGTAATTTTACCCGGACTTTTTAGTTGGGTTCGTAATTTTACCCGGAGTTTTAGTTGGGTTCGTAATTTTACCCGGAGTTTTAGTTGAGTTCGTAATTTTACCCGGAGTTTTAGTTGGGTTCGTAATTTTACCCGGACTTTTTAGTTAGGTTCGTAATTTTACCCGGACTTTTTAGTTGGGTTCGTAATTTTACCCGGACTTTTTAGTTGGGTTCGTAATTTTACCCGGAGTTTTAGTTGGGTTCGTAATTTTACCCGGACTTTTTAGTTGGGTTCGAATTTTTTACCCGGACTTTTAGTTGGGTTCATAATTTTACCCGGAGTTTTAGTTGGGTTCGTAATTTTACCCGGACTTTTTAGTTGGGTTCGGAATTTTACCCGGACTTTTTAGTTGGGTTCGTAATTTTACCCGGACTTTTTAGTTGGGTTCGTAATTTTACCCGGAGTTTTAGTTGGGTTCGTAATTTTACCCGGACTTTTTAGTTGGGTTCGAATTTTTTACCCGGACTTTTAGTTGGGTTCATAATTTTACCCGGAGTTTTAGTTGGGTTCGTAATTTTACCCGGAGTTTTAGTTGAGTTCGTAATTTTACCCGGAGTTTTAGTTGGGTTCGTAATTTTACCCGGAGTTTTAGTTGGGTTCGTAATTTTACCCGGAGTTTTACTTGGGTTCGTAATTTTACCCGGAGTTTTAGTTGGGTTCGTAATTTTACCCGGAGTTTTAGTTGGGTTCGTAATTTTACCCGGACTTTTTAGTTGGGTTCGTATTTTTTACCCGGACTTTTAGTTGGGTTCGTAATTTTACCCGGAGTTTTAGTTGGGTTCGTAATTTTACCCGGAGTTTTACTTGGGTTCGTAATTTTACCCGGAGTTTTACTTGGGTTCGTAATTTTACCCGGAGTTTTAGTTGGGTTCGTAATTTTACCCGGAGTTTTAGTTGAGTTCGTAATTTTACCCGGAGTTTTAGTTGGGTTCGTAATTTTACCCGGACTTTTTAGTTGGGTTCGTAATTTTACCCGGACTTTTTAGTTGGGTTCGTAATTTTACCCGGACTTTTTAGTTGGGTTCGTAATTTTACCCGGACTTTTTAGTTGGGTTCGTAATTTTACCCGGAGTTTTAGTTGGGTTCGTAATTTTACCCGGACTTTTTAGTTGGGTTCGAATTTTTTACCCGGACTTTTAGTTGGGTTCATAATTTTACCCGGAGTTTTAGTTGGGTTCGTAATTTTACCCGGACTTTTTAGTTGGGTTCGGAATTTTACCCGGACTTTTTAGTTGGGTTCGTAATTTTACCCGGACTTTTTAGTTGGGTTCGTAATTTTACCCGGAGTTTTAGTTGGGTTCGTATTTTTTACCCGGACTTTTTAGTTGGGTTCGTATTTTTACCCGGACTTTTAGGTGGGTTCATAATTTTACCCGGAATTTTAGTTGGGTTCGTAATTTTACCCGGACTTTTTAGTTGGGTTAGTATTTTTGCCCTTAGTTTTAGTTGGGTTCGTATTTTTTACCCGTAGTTTTAGTTGGGTTCGTATTTTTTACCCGGAGTTTTAGTTGGGTTCGTATTTTTACCCGGAGTTTTAGTTGGGTTCGTATTTTTACCCGGAGTTTTAGTTGGGTTCGTATTTTTTACCCGCAGTTTTAGTTGGGTTCGTATTTTTACCCGGAGCTTTAGTTGGGTTCGTATTTTTACCCGGAGTTTTAGTTGGGGTCGTATTTTTTACCCGGAGTTTTAGTTAGGTTCGTAATTTTACCCGGACTTTTTAGTTGGGTTCGTATTTTTTACCCGGACTTCTAGTTGGGTTCGTAATTTTACCCGGAGTTTTAGTTGGGTTCGTAATTTTACCCGGAGTTTTAGTTGAGTTCGTAATTTTACCCGGAGTTTTAGTTGGGTTCGTAATTTTACCCGGACTTTTTAGTTGGGTTCGTAATTTTACCCGGACTTTTTAGTTGGGTGCCGTATTTTTTACCCGGAGTTTTAGTTGGGTTCGTAATTTTACCCGGAGTTTTAGTTGGGTTCGTAATTTTACCCGGACTTTTTAGTTGGGTTCGTATTTTTAGCCGGAGTTTTAGTTGGGTTCGTAATTTTACCCGGAGTTTTAGTTGGGTTCGTAATTTTACCCGGAGTTTTAGTTGAGTTCGTAATTTTACCCGGAGTTTTAGTTGGGTTCGTAATTTTACCCGGACTTTTTAGTTGGGTTCGTATTTTTTACCCGGCTTTTAGTTGGGTTCGTAATTTTACCCGGAGTTTTAGTTGGGTTCGTAATTTTACCCGGAGTTTTAGTTGAGTTCGTAATTTTACCCGGAGTTTTAGTTGGGTTCGTAATTTTACCCGGACTTTTTAGTTGGGTTCGTAATTTTACCCGGACTTTTTAGTTGGGTTCGTAATTTTACCCGGACTTTTTAGTTGGGTTCGTATTTTTACCCGGAGTTTCAGTTGGGTTCGTAATTTCACCCGGACTTTTTAGTTGGGTTCGAATTTTTTACCCGGACTTTTAGTTGGGTTCATAATTTTACCCGGAGTTTTAGTTGGGTTCGTAATTTTACCCGGACCTTTTAGTTGGGTTCGTATTTTGTACCCGGACTTTCAGTTGGGTTCGTAATTTTACCCGGAGTTTTAGTTGGGTTCGTAATTTTACCCGGAGTTTTAGTTCGGTTCGTAATTTTACCCGCAGTCTTGAGTTACCCGGACTTTTTAGTTGGGTTCGTATTTTTACCCGGACTTTTAGTTGGGTTCGTAATTTTACACGGAGTTTTAGTTGGGTTCGTAATTTTACCCGGAGTTTTAGTTGGGTTCGTAATTTTACCCGGAGTTTTACTTGGGTTCGTAATTTTACCCGGAGTTTTACTTGGGTTCGTAATTTTACCCGGAGTTTTAGTTGGGTTCGTAATTTTACCCGGAGTTTTACTTGGGTTCGTAATTTTACCCGGAGTTTTAGTTGGGTTCGTAATTTTACCCGGAGTTTTAGTTGGGTTCGTAATTTTACCCGGACTTTTTAGTTGGGTTCGCATTTTTTACCCGGACTTTTAGTTGGGTTCGTAATTTTACCCGGAGTTTTAGTTGGGTTCGTAATTTTACCCGGAGTTTTAGTTGAGTTCGTAATTTTACCCGGAGTTTTAGTTGGGTTCGTAATTTTACCCGGACTTTTTAGTTGGGTTTGTAATTTTACCCGGACTTTTTAGTTGGGTTCGTATTTTTTACCCGGAGTTTTAGTTGGGTTCGTAATTTTACCCGGAGTTTTAGTTGGGTTCGTAATTTTACCCGGACTTTTTAGTTGTGTTGGTAATTTTACCCGGAGTTTTAGTTGGGTTCATGTTTTTTACCGGACTTTTTAGTTGGGTTCGTATTTTTTACCCGGAGTTTTAGTTGGGTTCGTATTTTTTACCCGGAGTTTTAGTTGGGTTCGTATTTTTACCCGGAGTTTTAGTTGGGTTCGTATTTTTACCCGGAGTTTTAGTTGGGTTCGTATTTTTTACCCGGACTTTTTAGTTGGGTTAGTATTTTTGCCCGGAGTTTTAGTTGGGTTCGTATTTTTTACCCGGAGTTTTAGTTGGGTTCGTATTTTTTACCCGGAGTTTTAGTTGGGTTCGTAATTTTACCCGGAGTTTTAGTTGGGTTCGTATTTTTACCCGGAGTTTCGTTGGGTTCGTATTTTTTACCCGCAGTTTTAGTTGGGTTCGTATTTTAACCCGGAGCTTTAGTTGGGTTCGTATTTTTACCCGGAGTTTTAGTTGGGGTCGTATTTTTTACCCGGAGTTTTAGTTAGGTTCGTAATTTTACCCGGACTTTTTAGTTGGGTTCGTATTTTTTACCCGGACTTCTAGTTGGGTTCGTAATTTTACCCGGGGTTTTAGTTGGGTTCGTAATTTTACCCGGAGTTTTAGTTGAGTTCGTAATTTTACCCGGAGTTTTAGTTGGGTTCGTAATTTTACCCGGACTTTTTAGTTGGGTTCGTAATTTTACCCGGACTTTTTAGTTGGGTGCCGTATTTTTTACCCGGAGTTTTAGTTGGGTTCGTAATTTTACCCGGAGTTTTAGTTGGGTTCGTAATTTTACCCGGACTTTTTAGTTGTGTTGGTAATTTTACCCGGAGTTTTAGTTGGGTTCATATTTTTTACCGGACTTTTTAGTTGGGTTCGTATTTTTTACCCGGAGTTTTAGTTGGGTTCGTATTTTTTACCCGGAGTTTTAGTTGGGTTCGTATTTTTACCCAGAGTTTTAGTTGGGTTCGTATTTTTACCCGGAGTTTTAGTTGGGTTCGTATTTTTTACCCGGACTTTTTAGTTGGGTTAGTATTTTTGCCCGGAGTTTTAGTTGGGTTCGTATTTTTTAGCCGGAGTTTTAGTTGGGTTCGTATTTTTTACCCGGAGTTTTAGTTGGGTTCGTATTTTTACCCGGAGTTTTAGTTGGGTTCGTATTTTTACCCGGAGTTTTAGTTGGGTTCGTATTTTTTACCCGGAGTTTTAGTTGGGTTCGTATTTTTACCCGGAGTTTTAGTTGGGTTCGTAATTTTACCCGGACTTTTTAGTTGGGTTCGCATTTTTTACCCGGACTTTTAGTTGGGTTCGTAATTTTACCCGGAGTTTTAGTTGGGTTCGTAATTTTACCGGAGTTTTAGTTGGGTTCGTAATTTTACCCGGAGTTTTACTTGGGTTCGTAATTTTACCCGGAGTTTTACTTGGGTTCGTAATTTTACCCGGAGTTTTAGTTGGGTTCGTAATTTTACACGGAGTTTTAGTTGGGTTCGTAATTTTACCCGGACTTTTTAGTTGGGTTCGTATTTTTTACCCGGACTTTTAGTTGGGTTCGTAATTTTACCCGGAGTTTTAGTTGGGTTCGTAATTTTACCCGGAGTTTTAGTTGGGTTCGTAATTTTACCCGGACTTTTTAGTTGGGTTCGTAATTTTACCCGGACTTTTTAGTTGGGTTCGTATTTTTTACCCGGACTTTTAGTTGGGTTCGTAATTTTACCCGGAGTTTTAGTTGGGTTCGTAATTTTACCCGGAGTTTTACTTGGGTTCGTAATTTTACCCGGAGTCTTGAGTTAATAGTTGGGTTCGTATTTTTACTCGGACTTTTAGTTGGGTTCGTAATTTTACCCGGAGTTTTAGTTGGGTTCGTAATTTTACCCGGAGTTTTAGCTGGGTTCGTAATTTTACCCGGAGTTTTACTTGGGTTCGTAATTTTACCCGGAGTTTTACTTGGGTTCGTAATTTTACCCGGAGTTTTAGTTGGGTTCGTAATTTTACCCGGAGTTTTAGTTGGGTTCGTAATTTTACCCGGACTTTTTAGTTGGGGTCGTATTTTTTACCCGGACTTTTAGTTGGGTTCGTAATTTTACCCGGGGTTTTAGTTGGGTTCGTAATTTTACCCGAAGTTTTAGTTGAGTTCGTAATTTTACCCGGAGTTTTAGTTGGGTTCGTAATTTTACCCGGACTTTTTAGTTGGGTTCGTAATTTTACCCGGACTTTTTAGTTGGGTTCGTATTTTTTACCCGGAGTTTTAGTTGGGCTCGTAATTTTACACGGAGTTTTAGTTGGGTTCGTAATTTTACCCGGACTTTTTAGTTGGGTTCGTATTTTTTACCCGGACTTTTAGTTGGGTTCGTAATTTTACCCGGAGTTTTAGTTGGGTTCGAATTTTTTACCCGGAGTTTTAGTTGGGTTCGTATTTTTTACCCGGAGTTTTAGTTGGGTTCGTATTTTTACCCGGAGTTTTAGTTGTGTTGGTAATTTTACCCGGACTTTTTAGTTGGGTTCGTATTTTTTACCCGGCTTTTAGTTGGGTTCGTAATTTTACCCGGAGTTTTAGTTGGGTTCGTAATTTTACCCGGAGTTTTAGTTGAGTTCGTAATTTTACCCGGAGTTTTAGTTGGGTTCGTAATTTTACCCGGACTTTTTAGTTGGGTTCGTAATTTTACCCGGACTTTTTAGTTGGGTTCGTAATTTTACCCGGACTTTTTAGTTGGGTTCGTATTTTTACCCGGAGTTTCAGTTGGGTTCGTAATTTCACCCGGACTTTTTAGTTGGGTTCGAATTTTTTACCCGGACTTTTAGTTGGGTTCATAATTTTACCCGGAGTTTTAGTTGGGTTCGTAATTTTACCCGGACCTTTTAGTTGGGTTCGTATTTTGTACCCGGACTTTCAGTTGGGTTCGTAATTTTACCCGGAGTTTTAGTTGGGTTCGTAATTTTACCCGGAGTTTTAGTTCGGTTCGTAATTTTACCCGCAGTCTTGAGTTACCCGGACTTTTTAGTTGGGTTCGTATTTTTACCCGGACTTTTAGTTGGGTTCGTAATTTTACCCGGAGTTTTAGTTGGGTTCGTAATTTTACCCGGAGTTTTAGTTGGGTTCGTAATTTTACCCGGAGTTTTACTTGGGTTCGTAATTTTACCCGGAGTTTTACTTGGGTTCGTAATTTTACCCGGAGTTTTAGTTGGGTTCGTAATTTTACCCGGAGTTTTAGTTGGGTTCGTAATTTTACCCGGAGTTTTAGTTGAGTTCGTAATTTTACCCGGAGTTTTAGTTGGGTTCGTAATTTTACCCGGACTTTTTAGTTGGGTTCGCATTTTTTACCCGGACTTTTAGTTGGGTTCGTAATTTTACCCGGAGTTTTAGTTGGGTTCGTAATTTTACCCGGAGTTTTAGTTGAGTTCGTAATTTTACCCGGAGTTTTAGTTGGGTTCGTAATTTTACCCGGACTTTTTAGTTGGGTTCGTAATTTTACCCGGACTTTTTAGTCGGGTTCGTATTTTTTACCCGGAGTTTTAGTTGGGTTCGTAATTTTACCCGGAGTTTTAGTTGGGTTCGTAATTTTACCCGGACTTTTTAGTTGTGTTGGTAATTTTACCCGGAGTTTTAGTTGGGTTCATGTTTTTTACCGGACTTTTTAGTTGGGTTCGTATTTTTTACCCGGAGTTTTAGTTGGGTTCGTATTTTTTACCCGGAGTTTTAGTTGGGTTCGTATTTTTACCCGGAGTTTTAGTTGGGTTCGTATTTTTACCCGGAGTTTTAGTTGGGTTCGTATTTTTACCCGGAGTTTTAGTTGGGTTCGTATTTTTTACCCGGACTTTTAGTTGGGTTCGTAATTTTACCCGGAGTTTTAGTTGGGTTCGTAATTTTACCCGGAGTTTTAGTTGAGTTCGTAATTTTACCCGGAGTTTTAGTTGGGTTCGTAATTTTACCCGGACTTTTTAGTTGGGTTCGTAATTTTACCCGGACTTTTTAGTTGGGTTCGTAATTTTACCCGGACTTTTTAGTTGGGTTCGTAATTTTACCCGGAGTTTTAGTTGGGTTCGTAATTTTACCCGGACTTTTTAGTTGGGTTCGAATTTTTTACCCGGACTTTTAGTTGGGTTCATAATTTTACCCGGAGTTTTAGTTGGGTTCGTAATTTTACCCGGACTTTTTAGTTGGGTTCGGAATTTTACCCGGACTTTTTAGTTGGGTTCGTAATTTTACCCGGACTTTTTAGTTGGGTTCATAATTTTACCCGGACTTTTTAGTTGGGTTCGTAATTTTACCCGGACTTTTTAGTTGGGTTCGTAATTTTACCCGGAGTTTTAGTTGGGTTCGTAATTTTACCCGGACTTTTTAGTTGGGTTCGAACTTTTTACCCGGACTTTTAGTTGGGTTCATAATTTTACCCGGAGTTTTAGTTGGGTTCGTAATTTTACCCGGACTTTTTAGTTGGGTTCGTAATTTTACCCGGAGTTTTAGTTGGGTTCGTAATTTTACCCGGAGTTTTAGTTGAGTTCGTAATTTTACCCGGAGTTTTAGTTGGGTTCGTAATTTTACCCGGACTTTTTAGTTGGGTTCGTAATTTTACCCGGACTTTTTAGTTGGGTTCGTAATTTTACCCGGACTTTTTAGTTGGGTTCGTAATTTTACCCGGAGTTTTAGTTGGGTTCGTAATTTTACCCGGACTTTTTAGTTGGGTTCGAATTTTTTACCCGGACTTTTAGTTGGGTTCATAATTTTACCCGGAGTTTTAGTTGGGTTCGTAATTTTACCCGGACTTTTTAGTTGGGTTCGGAATTTTACCCGGACTTTTTAGTTGGGTTCGTAATTTTACCCGGACTTTTTAGTTGGGTTCGTAATTTTACCCGGAGTTTTAGTTGGGTTCGTAATTTTACCCGGACTTTTTAGTTGGGTTCGAATTTTTTACCCGGACTTTTAGTTGGGTTCATAATTTTACCCGGAGTTTTAGTTGGGTTCGTAATTTTACCCGGAGTTTTAGTTGAGTTCGTAATTTTACCCGGAGTTTTAGTTGGGTTCGTAATTTTACCCGGAGTTTTAGTTGGGTTCGTAATTTTACCCGGAGTTTTACTTGGGTTCGTAATTTTACCCGGAGTTTTACTTGGGTTCGTAATTTTACCCGGAGTTTTAGTTGGGTTCGTAATTTTACCCGGAGTTTTAGTTGGGTTCGTAATTTTACCCGGACTTTTTAGTTGGGTTCGTATTTTTTACCCGGACTTTTAGTTGGGTTCGTAATTTTACCCGGAGTTTTAGTTGGGTTCGTAATTTTACCCGGAGTTTTACTTGGGTTCGTAATTTTAACCGGAGTTTTACTTGGGTTCGTAATTTTACCCGGAGTTTTAGTTGGGTTCGTAATTTTACCCGGAGTTTTAGTTGAGTTCGTAATTTTACCCGGAGTTTTAGTTGGGTTCGTAATTTTACCCGGACTTTTTAGTTGGGTTCGTAATTTTACCCGGACTTTTTAGTTGGGTTCGTAATTTTACCCGGACTTTTTAGTTGGGTTCGTAATTTTACCCGGACTTTTTAGTTGGGTTCGTAATTTTACCCGGAGTTTTAGTTGGGTTCGTAATTTTACCCGGACTTTTTAGTTGGGTTCGAATTTTTTACCCGGACTTTTAATTGGGTTCATAATTTTACCCGGAGTTTTAGTTGGGTTCGTAATTTTACCCGGACTTTTTAGTTGGGTTCGGAATTTTACCCGGACTTTTTAGTTGGGTTCGTAATTTTACCCGGACTTTTTAGTTGGGTTCGTAATTTTACCCGGAGTTTTAGTTGGGTTCGTATTTTTTACCCGGACTTTTTAGTTGGGTTCGTATTTTTACCCGGACTTTTAGTTGGGTTCATAATTTTACCCGGAGTTTTAGTTGGGTTCGTAATTTTACCCGGACTTTTTAGTTGGGTTAGTATTTTTGCCCTTAGTTTTAGTTGGGTTCGTATTTTTTACCCGTAGTTTTAGTTGGGTTCGTATTTTTTAACCGGAGTTTTAGTTGGGTTCGTATTTTTACCCGGAGTTTTAGTTGGGTTCGTATTTTTACCCGGAGTTTTAGTTGGGTTCGTATTTTTTACCCGCAGTTTTAGTTGGGTTCGTATTTTTACCCGGAGCTTTAGTTGGGTTCGTATTTTTACCCGGAGTTTTAGTTGGGGTCGTATTTTTTACCCGGAGTTTTAGTTAGGTTCGTAATTTTACCCGGACTTTTTAGTTGGGTTCGTATTTTTTACCCGGACTTCTAGTTGGGTTCGTAATTTTACCCGGAGTTTTAGTTGGGTTCGTAATTTTACCCGGAGTTTTAGTTGAGTTCGTAATTTTACCCGGAGTTTTAGTTGGGTTCGTAATTTTACCCGGACTTTTTAGTTGGGTTCGTAATTTTACCCGGACTTTTTAGTTGGGTGCCGTATTTTTTACCCGGAGTTTTAGTTGGGTTCGTAATTTTACCCGGAGTTTTAGTTGGGTTCGTAATTTTACCCGGACTTTTTAGTTGGGTTCGTATTTTTACCCGGAGTTTTAGTTGGGTTCGTAATTTTACCCGGAGTTTTAGTTGAGTTCGTAATTTTACCCGGAGTTTTAGTTGGGTTCGTAATTTTACCCGGACTTTTTAGTTGGGTTCGTATTTTTTACCCGGCTTTTAGTTGGGTTCGTAATTTTACCCGGAGTTTTAGTTGGGTTCGTAATTTTACCCGGAGTTTTAGTTGAGTTCGTAATTTTACCCGGAGTTTTAGTTGGGTTCGTAATTTTACCCGGACTTTTTAGTTGGGTTCGTAATTTTACCCGGACTTTTTAGTTGGGTTCGTAATTTTACCCGGACTTTTTAGTTGGGTTCGTATTTTTACCCGGAGTTTCAGTTGGGTTCGTAATTTCACCCGGACTTTTTAGTTGGGTTCGAATTTTTTACCCGGACTTTTAGTTGGGTTCATAATTTTACCCGGAGTTTTAGTTGGGTTCGTAATTTTACCCGGACCTTTTAGTTGGGTTCGTATTTTGTACCCGGACTTTTAGTTGGGTTCATAATTTTACCCGGAGTTTTAGTTGGGTTCGTAATTTTACCCGGACTTTTTAGTTGGGTTCGGAATTTTACCCGGACTTTTTAGTTGGGTTCGTAATTTTACACGGACTTTTTAGTTTTGTTCATAATTTTACCCGGACTTTTTAGTTGGGTTCGTAATTTTACCCGGACTTTTTAGTTGGGTTCGTAATTTTACCCGGAGTTTTAGTTGGGTTCGTAATTTTACCCGGACTTTTTAGTTGGGTTCGAATTTTTTACCCGGACTTTTAGTTGGGTTCATAATTTTACCCGGAGTTTTAGTTGGGTTCGTAATTTTACCCGGACTTTTTAGTTGGGTTCGTAATTTTACCCGGAGTTTTAGTTGGGTTCGTAATTTTACCCGGAGTTTTAGTTGAGTTCGTAATTTTACCCGGAGTTTTAGTTGGGTTCGTAATTTTACCCGGACTTTTTAGTTGGGTTCGTAATTTTACCCGGACTTTTTAGTTGGGTTCGTAATTTTACCCGGACTTTTTAGTTGGGTTCGTAATTTTACCCGGAGTTTTAGTTGGGTTCGTAATTTTACCCGGACTTTTTAGTTGGGTTCGAATTTTTTACCCGGACTTTTAGTTGGGTTCATAATTTTACCCGGAGTTTTAGTTGGGTTCGTAATTTTACCCGGACTTTTTAGTTGGGTTCGGAATTTTACCCGGACTTTTTAGTTGGGTTCGTAATTTTACCCGGACTTTTTAGTTGGGTTCGTAATTTTACCCGGAGTTTTAGTTGGGTTCGTAATTTTACCCGGACTTTTTAGTTGGGTTCGAATTTTTTACCCGGACTTTTAGTTGGGTTCATAATTTTACCCGGAGTTTTAGTTGGGTTCGTAATTTTACCCGGAGTTTTAGTTGAGTTCGTAATTTTACCCGGAGTTTTAGTTGGGTTCGTAATTTTACCCGGAGTTTTAGTTGGGTTCGTAATTTTACCCGGAGTTTTACTTGGGTTCGTAATTTTACCCGGAGTTTTACTTGGGTTCGTAATTTTACCCGGAGTTTTAGTTGGGTTCGTAATTTTACCCGGAGTTTTAGTTGGGTTCGTAATTTTACCCGGACTTTTTAGTTGGGTTCGTATTTTTTACCCGGACTTTTAGTTGGGTTCGTAATTTTACCCGGAGTTTTAGTTGGGTTCGTAATTTTACCCGGAGTTTTACTTGGGTTCGTAATTTTACCCGGAGTTTTACTTGGGTTCGTAATTTTACCCGGAGTTTTAGTTGGGTTCGTAATTTTACCCGGAGTTTTAGTTGAGTTCGTAATTTTACCCGGAGTTTTAGTTGGGTTCGTAATTTTACCCGGACTTTTTAGTTGGGTTCGTAATTTTACCCGGACTTTTTAGTTGGGTTCGTAATTTTACCCGGACTTTTTAGTTGGGTTCGTAATTTTACCCGGACTTTTTAGTTGGGTTCGTAATTTTACCCGGAGTTTTAGTTGGGTTCGTAATTTTACCCGGACTTTTTAGTTGGGTTCGAATTTTTTACCCGGACATTTAGTTGGGTTCATAATTTTACCCGGAGTTTTAGTTGGGTTCGTAATTTTACCCGGACTTTTTAGTTGGGTTCGGAATTTTACCCGGACTTTTTAGTTGGGTTCGTAATTTTACCCGGACTTTTTAGTTGGGTTCGTAATTTTACCCGGAGTTTTAGTTGGGTTCGTATTTTTTACCCGGACTTTTTAGTTGGGTTCGTATTTTTACCCGGACTTTTAGTTGGGTTCATAATTTTACCCGGAGTTTTAGTTGGGTTCGTAATTTTACCCGGACTTTTTAGTTGGGTTAGTATTTTTGCCCTTAGTTTTAGTTGGGTTCGTATTTTTTACCCGTAGTTTTAGTTGGGTTCGTATTTTTTACCCGGAGTTTTAGTTGGGTTCGTATTTTTACCCGGAGTTTTAGTTGGGTTCGTATTTTTACCCGGAGTTTTAGTTGGGTTCGTATTTTTTACCCGCAGTTTTAGTTGGGTTCGTATTTTTACCCGGAGCTTTAGTTGGGTTCGTATTTTTACCCGGAGTTTTAGTTGGGGTCGTATTTTTTACCCGGAGTTTTAGTTAGGTTCGTAATTTTACCCGGACTTTTTAGTTGGGTTCGTATTTTTTACCCGGACTTCTAGTTGGGTTCGTAATTTTACCCGGAGTTTTAGTTGGGTTCGTAATTTTACCCGGACTTTTTAGTTGAGTTCGTAATTTTACCCGGAGTTTTAGTTGGGTGCCGTATTTTTTACCCGGAGTTTTAGTTGGGTTCGTAATTTTACCCGGAGTTTTAGTTGGGTTCGTAATTTTACCCGGACTTTTTAGTTGGGTTCGTATTTTTACCCGGAGTTTTAGTTGGGTTCGTAATTTTACCCGGAGTTTTAGTTGGGTTCGTAATTTTACCCGGAGTTTTAGTTGAGTTCGTAATTTTACCCGGAGTTTTAGTTGGGTTCGTAATTTTACCCGGACTTTTTAGTTGGGTTCGTATTTTTTACCCGGCTTTTAGTTGGGTTCGTAATTTTACCCGGAGTTTTAGTTGGGTTCGTAATTTTACCCGGAGTTTTAGTTGAGTTCGTAATTTTACCCGGAGTTTTAGTTGGGTTCGTAATTTTACCCGGACTTTTTAGTTGGGTTCGTAATTTTACCCGGACTTTTTAGTTGGGTTCGTAATTTTACCCGGACTTTTTAGTTGGGTTCGTATTTTTACCCGGAGTTTCAGTTGGGTTCGTAATTTCACCCGGACTTTTTAGTTGGGTTCGAATTTTTTACCCGGACTTTTAGTTGGGTTCATAATTTTACCCGGAGTTTTAGTTGGGTTCGTAATTTTACCCGGACCTTTTAGTTGGGTTCGTATTTTGTACCCGGACTTTCAGTTGGGTTCGTAATTTTACCCGGAGTTTTAGTTGGGTTCGTAATTTTACCCGGAGTTTTAGTTCGGTTCGTAATTTTACCCGCAGTCTTGAGTTACCCGGACTTTTTAGTTGGGTTCGTATTTTTACCCGGACTTTTAGTTGGGTTCGTAATTTTACCCGGAGTTTTAGTTGGGTTCGTAATTTTACCCGGAGTTTTAGTTGGGTTCGTAATTTTACCCGGAGTTTTACTTGGGTTCGTAATTTTACCCGGAGTTTTACTTGGGTTCGTAATTTTACCCGGAGTTTTAGTTGGGTTCGTAATTTTACCCGGAGTTTTAGTTGGGTTCGTAATTTTACCCGGACTTTTTAGTTGGGTTCGCATTTTTTACCCGGACTTTTAGTTGGGTTCGTAATTTTACCCGGAGTTTTAGTTGGGTTCGTAATTTTACCCGGAGTTTTAGTTGAGTTCGTAATTTTACCCGGAGTTTTAGTTGGGTTCGTAATTTTACCCGGACTTTTTAGTTGGGTTCGTAATTTTACCCGGACTTTTTAGTTGGGTTCGTATTTTTTACCCGGAGTTTTAGTTGGGTTCGTAATTTTACCCGGAGTTTTAGTTGGGTTCGTAATTTTACCCGGACTTTTTAGTTGTGTTGGTAATTTTACCCGGAGTTTTAGTTGGGTTCATATTTTTTACCGGACTTTTTAGTTGGGTTCGTATTTTTTACCCGGAGTTTTAGTTGGGTTCGTATTTTTTACCCGGAGTTTTAGTTGGGTTCGTATTTTTACCCGGAGTTTTAGTTGGGTTCGTATTTTTACCCGGAGTTTTAGTTGGGTTCGTATTTTTTACCCGGACTTTTTAGTTGGGTTAGTATTTTTGCCCGGAGTTTTAGTTGGGTTCGTATTTTTTACCCGGAGTTTTAGTTGGGTTCGTATTTTTTACCCTGAGTTTTAGTTGGGTTCGTATTTTTACCCGGAGTTTTAGTTGGGTTCGTATTTTTACCCGGAGTTTCGTTGGGTTCGTATTTTTTACCCGCAGTTTTAGTTGGGTTCGTATTTTAACCCGGAGCTTTAGTTGGGTTCGTATTTTTACCCGGAGTTTTAGTTGGGGTCGTATTTTTTACCCGGAGTTTTAGTTAGGTTCGTAATTTTACCCGGACTTTTTAGTTGGGTTCGTATTTTTTACCCGGACTTCTAGTTGGGTTCGTAATTTTACCCGGAGTTTTAGTTGGGTTCGTAATTTTACCCGGAGTTTTAGTTGAGTTCGTAATTTTACCCGGAGTTTTAGTTGGGTTCGTAATTTTACCCGGACTTTTTAGTTGGGTTCGTAATTTTACCCGGACTTTTTAGTTGGGTGCCGTATTTTTTACACGGAGTTTTAGTTGGGTTCGTAATTTTACCCGGAGTTTTAGTTGGGTTCGTAATTTTACCCGGACTTTTTAGTTGTGTTGGTAATTTTACCCGGAGTTTTAGTTGGGTTCATATTTTTTACCGGACTTTTTAGTTGGGTTCGTATTTTTTACCCGGAGTTTTAGTTGGGTTCGTATTTTTTACCCGGAGTTTTAGTTGGGTTCGTATTTTTACCCAGAGTTTTAGTTGGGTTCGTATTTTTACCCGGAGTTTTAGTTGGGTTCGTATTTTTTACCCGGACTTTTTAGTTGGGTTAGTATTTTTGCCCGGAGTTTTAGTTGGGTTCGTATTTTTTAGCCGGAGTTTTAGTTGGGTTCGTATTTTTTACCCGGAGTTTTAGTTGGGTTCGTATTTTTACCCGGAGTTTTAGTTGGGTTCGTATTTTTACCCGGAGTTTTAGTTGGGTTCGTATTTTTTACCCGGAGTTTTAGTTGGGTTCGTATTTTTACCCGGAGTTTTAGTTGGGTTCGTAATTTTACCCGGACTTTTTAGTTGGGTTCGCATTTTTTACCCGGACTTTTAGTTGGGTTCGTAATTTTACCCGGACTTTTTAGTTGGGTTCGTATTTTTTACCCGGACTTTTAGTTGGGTTCGTAATTTTACCCGGAGTTTTAGTTGGGTTCGTAATTTTACCCGGAGTTTTAGTTGGGTTCGTAATTTTACCCGGAGTTTTACTTGGGTTCGTAATTTTACCCGGAGTTTTACTTGGGTTCGTAATTTTACCCGGAGTTTTAGTTGGGTTCGTAATTTTACCCGGACTTTTTAGTTGGGTTCGCATTTTTTACCCGGACTTTTAGTTGGGTTCGTAATTTTACCCGGAGTTTTAGTTGGGTTCGTAATTTTACCCGGAGTTTTAGTTGAGTTCGTAATTTTACCCGGAGTTTTAGTTGGGTTCGTAATTTTACCCGGACTTTTTAGTTGGGTTCGTAATTTTACCCGGACTTTTTAGTCGGGTTCGTATTTTTTACCCGGAGTTTTAGTTGGGTTCGTAATTTTACCCGGAGTTTTAGTTGGGTTCGTAATTTTACCCGGACTTTTTAGTTGTGTTGGTAATTTTACCCGGAGTTTTAGTTGGGTTCATGTTTTTTACCGGACTTTTTAGTTGGGTTCGTATTTTTTACCCGGAGTTTTAGTTGGGTTCGTATTTTTTTACCCGGAGTTTTAGTTGGGTTCGTATTTTTACCCGGAGTTTTAGTTGGGTTCGTATTTTTACCCGGAGTTTTAGTTGGGTTCGTATTTTTACCCGGAGTTTTAGTTGGGTTCGTATTTTTTACCCGGACTTTTAGTTGGGTTCGTAATTTTACCCGGAGTTTTAGTTGGGTTCGTAATTTTACCCGGAGTTTTAGTTGAGTTCGTAATTTTACCCGGAGTTTTAGTTGGGTTCGTAATTTTACCCGGACTTTTTAGTTGGGTTCGTAATTTTACCCGGACTTTTTAGTTGGGTTCGTAATTTTACCCGGACTTTTTAGTTGGGTTCGTAATTTTACCCGGAGTTTTAGTTGGGTTCGTAATTTTACCCGGACTTTTTAGTTGGGTTCGAATTTTTTACCCGGACTTTTAGTTGGGTTCATAATTTACCCGGAGTTTTAGTTGGGTTCGTAATTTTACCCGGACTTTTTAGTTGGGTTCGGAATTTTACCCGGACTTTTTAGTTGGGTTCGTAATTTTACCCGGACTTTTTAGTTGGGTTCATAATTTTACCCGGACTTTTTAGTTGGGTTCGTAATTTTACCCGGACTTTTTAGTTGGGTTCGTAATTTTACCCGGAGTTTTAGTTGGGTTCGTAATTTTACCCGGACTTTTTAGTTGGGTTCGAATTTTTTACCCGGACTTTTAGTTGGGTTCATAATTTTACCCGGAGTTTTAGTTGGGTTCGTAATTTTACCCGGACTTTTTAGTTGGGTTCGTAATTTTACCCGGAGTTTTAGTTGGGTTCGTAATTTTACCCGGAGTTTTAGTTGAGTTCGTAATTTTACCCGGAGTTTTAGTTGGGTTCGTAATTTTACCCGGACTTTTTAGTTGGGTTCGTAATTTTACCCGGACTTTTTAGTTGGGTTCGTAATTTTACCCGGACTTTTTAGTTGGGTTCGTAATTTTACCCGGAGTTTTAGTTGGGTTCGTAATTTTACCCGGACTTTTTAGTTGGGTTCGAATTTTTTACCCGGACTTTTAGTTGGGTTCATAATTTTACCCGGAGTTTTAGTTGGGTTCGTAATTTTACCCGGACTTTTTAGTTGGGTTCGGAATTTTACCCGGACTTTTTAGTTGGGTTCGTAATTTTACCCGGACTTTTTAGTTGGGTTCGTAATTTTACCCGGAGTTTTAGTTGGGTTCGTAATTTTACCCGGACTTTTTAGTTGGGTTCGAATTTTTTACCCGGACTTTTAGTTGGGTTCATAATTTTACCCGGAGTTTTAGTTGGGTTCGTAATTTTACCCGGAGTTTTAGTTGAGTTCGTAATTTTACCCGGAGTTTTA